>CACVCL010015229.1:0-260543 GCA_902729485.2 Mus minutoides | reverse complement strand
TCTCCCTCTCCCTCTCCCTCTCCCTCTCCCTCTGTCTCACCTCCACACTCATCCTTTCTCTCTTTTTCATACACACATTCTGCTCCATGCTGGGAATTATAGAAAATGCATGATAAAGGATTAGGAATAGGCCCAGATGGAAAGAAGTTTACAATACATTGGGAAAGAAAGACATAATGCAGATGACATAATATAACAAAGTATGGCATATTAGCTAGTACAAGGATCAGTATAGAATCAAGAGTTTTAAAGCTTGGCATGAAGCACCACAAAGTATTAACTTGAACTGAACAAAGAGGAGACATCTCTAGAGCACTTCCTTGAGATACTCTCTCCTTCCTCTTTTCAGCATGCAAATTTCTTGGCTGCTTACACATAGAAGGCACTTATCAGTTACTTACAGGTTTCACTGAGGCTTTGGGTGAAGAAACAGATGCATAACTCCCATTCAGTGAACACCTTTATGTGCAAGGCTTTTGTATTAAACTACATTTAATTTCCCCAACAAATCGAAGGAGGAACTATCATAGTCCCTGTAGGAAAAATGAAGATCAAGAAAGTGATAAAGAAAACTACCCACAGCCATATGGCTGGCATCTGTAAGAACTCTTGAGTTAGTCATAGGCATAGGCGGTACCTGGAGGAATCCTGTAAGAGTGTACTGCAAACAGTGTAAGACTGGCTTTCTCTAGGAGGGACAAAAAAAAGAAAGAACTGAGAGATGAGGGGGGGGAGGGCACTTGTGTACACAGAGGTCAGATAATGATATGGGTTTCTTGCTTTTTCACTCTGCCTATTCTCTTGAGTCTGGTTCTCTCATTTAACCTGAAGCAAGGATAACAACCAGAAATCCTCATGTTTCAGAAAATCCAGGTGCTCTTACCCACTAAGTCATCTCCTCAATACCATTTATTTACTTCAAGTCACCTTGGTGCACTCTTTGGCCAATATCAAACTGTCAACTCAATGCCACCAAAGACTGACAAAGGTACCTCAAGATTTAGATTTGGGTTTTATTTAAAGTGCATATTAAGTGCTTTATATGAGTTATTTCCTTTAATTTATTAACTTATTTTTATGTGTATTATGAGCATATGCATGAGTTTTTGTGGCTCACATGCATGCAACAGTCCACAGAAGCTTGAAACTAAAGTTACAGGAGGTTATAAGCCACCATATGGGTGTGGGGAATTAATCCTGTGTCCTCTGCAAGAACAAGTGCTCTTAACTGCTGAGCCATATCTCCAGCCTGTGGGTTATTTTATTAATAGTCATAGATGAGAAAAATGAGGATCAGAAAAAATATTAATTCTCTTAAAATAATACAAAAACTTACATGTAACAGAAGTGACAATAATTATATTTCACAAAATGAAAGGCTTTTAGTGAACAAAATGGCATTGCAAATTAGAAATTGCATTTTTGCAAATTCTACACTGCTTGGCACAGTAGAAGTCAACTGGCTTCTCACTACTGCTTCTCCAGTAGATCTCTTATGATGTTGATTTGGCTGAAGTTCATGAATAAAAACCAACTTTATACAGATACATAATTGGAATAGGAAGGTAACTGGGGTGCTTTGGTTTTGAGAACCCCCAAGGATCCTTTGAACACATTTTAAGAACTGTAGTTAAATCATAGTTAACTTTGTTCCAGAGTCAAATAGTACAAAATAATAAGTATTTATCTCTCTCTTTCCCAGGTACTAGATTCCACTCATCAAAGATCTAAGTATTAGCAGTTTACTGAGTTTTCTTCCAGAGATACCAGAAATACCTCAAGGAGGGCACATGCACAGAAACCCACTGAAGAATCCCACTGCGTTTTTGTGCTCTTCTAGCCTTTTATTTTATTTTGAGTCTGGATATAAGGTTGTATAGTGTTTCGAGTAAAATTACCCAATACTTACACACTGCCAGCAAACATCCCTTTCTTATAACCTATAATTTGTAAGCTAAATCCCTAGAAGCTAGGTGGTCGTGGTACAAGCTTTTAATTCCAGCACAGGCAGAGGCACACAGATTTCTGTGAGCTTGAGTCTAGCCTGATCTGCTGAGTAATTTACAGGACAGCTAGGGCTGTTACACAGGGAAACCCTGTCTTGAGAAACAAACAAACAAAAGAAGGAGATAAATTCCTATAAATATAATTTTTGGAACAAAATATATACCTACTGCATCATAGATATAATCAAATATCCCCTGAGGCAGGAAAATTTAGTTCTACTTTCACCAGCAAAAGGGGGACATGCCATTTCCTGCATGCATGATACATGAACACACACACACACACACACACACACACACACACACACACACACACACACACTACTCAGGAATCAGAACTGACTCCAGGACTCCAGTGGCCCCCAGTATTCTCAGAATAGGCCCTAGAAGTAGCTATCTATCTGGAAGCATAGTGGGTCCATCCTTAAGTACCACATTCAATAATAAATTATTAATAAACACTCATACTTGGCTATACCTGATACCCTATTCAGAGTCTGTGGTCATCTCCTACCCCCAGATCATCTGACTGACCCCAACATGTCTTACTAGACCCTGAGCAAATGCATCTTTACAATGTGATTTTTGAGTCCAGCCATCTCTCCTAGGTGACTCTTGAACTCTATGCAGACTTATATCTCACTATACCATGATACATTCACACAGCAGTTTGTAGACTAGTCCACAGGGAATCAGGTGAAAGTGCAAACTTCCATTCAGTAGCCTATGGGATAGTCTGTGTTTCTGATTGGCATCATTCAAGAGCAAAAGTCTGATGAGAATTCTTAATGTCTAGCATAAAATGAAGCACTTAGTGAGATTCTTAAGACAGCTCCTCCCCATGAGAGGGGTTGGACCCAGCAGCCCATATGTCCAGCTAGCCCCCAGGTGACAATGACACTGTTGAACCACAGCGTCACCTGGATTAACACTAGCTCCTGGCTTTGTCTGATTCATATTGCTCAGGTCTCGATGGAGGACACACGCACTTCAGAGACGTGACATACTTGACATAAAGGGAAGCAGACACCAGCTACAGCAGGATCCAAGTATATCACAGATAATTTTCAGGTATGTACACTAGACTGTCTGAATCTTGAGCTTGGGGTACAAAGGACCATTTTATCAGACTCTTCTTTCCTGCCCGCTGCTCACTAGGCTCAGGCTACAATGTGTTGTGCTGATAAGTAGCCACAAGCTCAAACCTTTGCTGCTCCATGCTTCTATTCTGTGCCCTTTGCCAGTGGGAGCCATCACACGACGCAGGAAAGAATGAAAGCTGAGAGCCAGTACTGTGCTCTTCCTATATTCATAAGCTCGCTGATTCTGCCCCCCTGTGTCTGCTTTGTGTATCTTGCTATAACTAGAGGCTTAAAAGGAGGAACTGGTCCTAGACTCAACACTGCTTTGCAGTGGGCACAGCCAGGGCAGATACAGCATGGCGTACATATGTGCACAGTGGAGGGGTTTCTATTAAAGTAGAAAGAAACCTGTGATAAGCAATGCCTATTCATCTATTTTCTTTGTTAGGTAGGTAATTGTAGAGCTCAGGCTGTGCCCTGCCCAAAGTTACTCTGAGGGACTAGAGGCCAGACAGGCAAACAGGTAAGGAAAGGGCTCACAGATAATAAATATAGCGAATTTATGGTTTCTTCCTCAGCCTTTTATGCCAATCTAATTCCTTCTCTTCCACTCTGTGCATGATCCCAGTCTATTTCACCCATTTAATACCACTACCTAACTTTTTTTCCTGTCTTGTTAATTTTTAAAACACTCTAATGCAGTGGTTCTCATCCTTCCTAATGCTTCAATCCTTTATTACAGTTCGTGTTGTGGTGACCCCCAACCATAAAATTATTTTCATTGCTATGTCATAACTGTAATTTTCTACTGTTATGAATTGTAATGTAAATATCTGATATGCAGGATATCTGATGTGCGACCTCTGTGGAAGGGGTCATTTGACCTCCAAAGGAGTCACAATCCATAGGTTGAGAACCGCTACTCCAGTGGATTATTCTTATGGATTTACATACTTATACTTTTCTGTTACTTACATCTACCTAGAGAATTTCCTTCCAAGTGATTGTTTGCTTATAGTGTCTGTTCAAGCTTTTTCGTGTATACCAGCTGATGAGAGAAAAAGCCCCAAGTGAAGCTTATCTGAATAGGGAAAGGTGGGAAAACTGTATGGAGGGAGTCTGAATCTCAGCTGGAGCTGCACAGCTGCTTACAGCCAAACCTCCAACTTGAGATTTTTAATCATTTAAATGTGCCTATTGATACATAATCATGTGAGCGACAATTAAAAGCAGACCATTCCAGCTTCTCACAGCTCATGTTCATTGAAGAACAGTGAACAAGTAATTAAATTATATTTTGTATGCTAAATACTGATAAATAAAGCAAGGAAGGAGCCACAAATTCTATTTTACCAAAAGCCATTTAAAGACTACCTTACAGAGAAAACAGCATATCCTTAGAAATGAAGGAAGTAAAGGCTCAAGAACTGTGCCTGGGGCACTCAAGGCTTCAAGATAAGACACTAAACAGGAACTAGCAGCAGAAATTCAGTTCCAGAAAGAACAGAAACTAGGGGAGTGAACAAAAATAAAGACAACTCTTTCAAGTAACTATTGTAAAGAAGAGCAGTGAAATGGACACCTAGAGATGGAAGAAGCATCAAGAGAGAATTTTTTTTGTGATGTTTGCATGCTTGCTTAAAAAGTATATGTGTGTGTGCTCATAAGAACAATCCATTGGGGTATTGTAAGAACTAATAAGTCATAAAAACCATTACATTGTGGCCATGAATGGGTGAGACAGGCTGGAATCCTGCACAAAATGAACAGGAGTTAGACTGGAGCATATAGGATTAATCTATTAATGGAGACTGAAGACAGAGTCAAATGATACCATAAAGAAGAACTGGTAGCAAAGAAACTGGAAGTTTAGATACTATTTTCTCAGTGAAATAGGAAGCAAGGTGGTCAGAGTTGATATTGGAGAATTAAGGAAAAAACAGATAATTCTAAATAATAACCTGTGAACATAAATGCAGCTGAAAGATGTTAACTGTAGCTTTTTTTTAAATTAATCATTCCATTTGTTTACATCTCAAATGATATCCCACTTGCCAGTTACCCCCTCCACCAAACCCTCATCCCATGATACCTCACTCCCCAGTTACCCTTCCAGTACCCTCCCATCCCACTTCTGCCCTCCCCCCTCCTTTTAGTCTGTATGAGAGTGTTCCCTTACCCATTCACACTCTCCTACCCTACTGCTACCTACTCTGAGACATCAAACCTCCCCAGGACCAAGGGCCTCCCCTCCCGTTGCTGACCGGCAAGGCCATCCTCTGCTACGTATGTATCTGCAGCCAAGGATCTCTCTAGGCACACCGCTTAGTTGGTGGTCTAGTCTCTGGGAGAACTGGGTGGTCAGGCCAACCTATGTTGTTCTTCCAATGGGGTTGCAATTCTCCTCTGCAACTCCAGTCCTTCTGCCAGCTCCCATACCAGGTTCCCTGAGTTCAGTCTGATGATTGGCTCCAAGCACCCACATTTGCATTGGTCAGTTGCTGGCTGGACCTCCCCAGGAACTGCTACACATGGTTCCTGACCATGGCAACAGTGTTGGGTTTGGTGTCTGCAGACATGATATATCTACAGGTGGGGCCGTTGCTCAGTTGGCCCCTCCTTCAGTCTCTGTTCCATTTTTTTGTCCCTGTTCTTCCTTTGGACAGGAACATTTCTGGGTTAAAAAGCTTTTAGATGGGTGGATGGTCCCAACTCTTGACTAGAGGTTGAGTCTATCTACTGGAGGTGGTCTCTACAGGTTTTGTTTTCCCTTTCTCTGTGTGTTATGGCTTTTAAATGGACCCTTTAAACATGGCTGATCCAGAGAGTTACACCAGTCCATATATCATTACATGAGTTTTCCCAATCATATTCAACTTCATTGGTCCAAGGAGATGGATCTAATGAAGTCTGAGATTTTGGTCATTGAACATGACAAGATCATAAAAAAGGTAAAGCAGTTGAGAATGTAGGAGATGGGTTTATTGTATGCTCATGTGCTTTACTGTCCTCTCATGGTTTTTATTGTCTGCTCATGAGTTTGAGGATGATGAATTATAAAGACATAGGGAAGCAGAAAGTTTGTAGAAGGACTGGAGAGTTGGCTCAGTGGTTAAGAGCACTGACTGCTCTTCATGAGTTCAAATCCCAGCAACCACATGGTGGCTCACAACCATTCATAATGAGATCTGATGCCCTCTTCTGGTGTGTCTGAAGACAGCTACAGTGTACTTAGATATAATAAGTAAATCTTTTTTAAAAAAAGAAAGTTTGTAGAAATATTGAACATCAGTGACATTCAGGTCCCACTAGGGACAGAGGGTTTTGGTATCAGGATACTACAAAATATGGACAGTGAACAGAGTGGTAGTCAGGGGCTAGGAGTCTTAGAACAGAGACTGTGAATATTGGAAATAGAAAGATCCAAGAGCTAATTGTAGCTGGACTTTTGGCTACATTCTTGGGTTCTTTTTCCTACCTCCATCTACCACCCCTATCCTTTTCAACAGCCCCGCAGAACAGTGGGTAGAAAAGAAAGGTTAGAGAGGAACAGGAACAACCGTATCATTAGACTACTTCCTGCTGATTAGAGGTGTCCAGTTCTTTGGGGCAAATTTGATCTTCATCTTTGGGACATCTCCAACCATCAATCTAACAGACAGCAACTGGGGAAGTGGTGGCAGGTGCTGCAGCAGAGGGAGAACAATAGCTGCCACTTCTCTTGGGGCTCTGGAATTTATATACCCTCTGAAGAGACTCCAGGATTCCAAATGTAAGCTATCTTCAGCTGGCAAAATCACACTGCTGCAAGAGCACAAGGCAAATCAGTCAGCTGCTGTGGACAATCTGAAGCAGTCCCATACCACCACATGGGATTAAAACAAAAACATATTCCCATAATATTTCTGTGTTTTCAAAGAAACCAAAAATGCTCACTACAACTAATCATAAGGATGGTTGCATAAAGGGAGTTTAAGGAATTCCTTAGCTGGGGCCCTAAAATAAATGTGAGCATTGAAGTAGAAGTTAAACAATGGTCCTAAAACAATTGTACATCCCTTTACATGGTAACTCTGTAGCTCTTCATTGGGTGTGGCTTGGCTTTGTGAGATTCTCTGGTATTAGAAGGCAGAAGAAGTGATAGTGACATGTGAGAATGTACCTTCACAAACTCTTAAACTAGCCTGAGGACACCATATAAAAAGACTCTAAATGGGCTGACTCAACATCCACAAAGAGTTAAGCTGAAGCACCACACACATAGCAAAGCATAAATACCTCAAAAAGTAGGAAGGGGTTCTGGAGATCAAAAATCTGTTTTGCCACTGGAGGGATGGGAGTTATAAGTGTTTTAGGTGGCCTAGGATCCCCACCCATGTTGACTTGGTTAATTTAAACAATGAAGGGAAGCTCATAGGCCTACAGCTTCAGGTACACATGCACATGAATGGCTTTATCACACCAGTCAGGACTAGTCAGCCAGAAGGGAGTCCCTGGTAGCCTTTGTCTCAGATCAGAAGGGTAAGGAAGAAACCACAAATTTTCAATATTTATTATTTATCTGTAAGCCTTTCTTACCTGCTTGCCTGTCAAGGATCTGTCTAGCTTTGTGTCCATCAGAGTAACTTAGGGCAGGACACAGCCTGAGCATACAATTATCTACCTATCTAAGTGAGTATTGCTGTTTACGTGCTTCTCTCTCATCTAACACACACCTCTCCATTATATCTGTTGGTTCTTTGTCTCAAAGCAATTCTGATTTAAGATAATAATAATAATAATAATAATAATACATAAAACAATAACAGTCATTCAGAACCCATTTCAGCAGAGTTACAGTTTCTATCTAGCTCCTGTGTCCTGTCTCCTGTTGGATTCAGGCGTCTCTTACTCCCCAGGCCCATTTTCTATTTCTGTCTCCAGGTCATGCCCTCCTCCTATCTATCTCATGGTGCTTACTAGGGATGCTGAGTTAACTGTGTAAGTCTACATGTACCATATAAAGGCATGTGATGTGGATCAGCCTAAGCCAAACAACCAACCTAGTACCCAGAGTCTTAACCTGTAGAATAATGGATTATCCTACTAGGAATTCACTGTGTCAAAAGGGATTATTTCTTCATTACACAATACTCTTGGCCCTGTCCATTAAACGACAGTGGTAGTCTCAGTTTTTTATGCAACAAAAATGAAAGGAAAGAAGGAAGAAAGGGAAGGAGAGATGGAGGGAGGGAGGGAAGGAGGAAGGAACGAACAAACGAATGAAAGAAAGAACGAATGATGGAAACCTTTTCAAGGATGACAAGGCCATTTGCCCTCTAAGAATATTTATTGATTGAAACCCATGAGGTTGTTGGGTTTATTACTCTTTGCCAAGATTATCCCTCTTTCTAGAACCTTTGTGGAGACTCCAGGAGCAGGCCTAGCACTTTAATTAGAGGTTGGAAAGTCCAACTATTGCAGGGCTGGGTTTGAACATCCTCTATTTCCATGCAAGCCCTCATTCTCACCATTCTGTGTCCTGGGGCACAGCTCCCAACAATCTGCACCTCTGAGATATCACCTATAAAATGAGAATTCTCAAGAGGTTTTAAATACTAAGTCCAATGTCTAAAGCCCTTGGGAGGGGTAGATCACTTAAGAATCTTTAGTTGCAGAGGGCTGTGTAGTCCCCTTTTGGGATCTGCTTACACACACACACAGGTTAAATCACTGAGTAAATTATTTACACACTTTTTTTTTCTGTGACTCTATTGAATTACTGGTTTAATGTGGGTATAAAGGATGTGAGAACTCCTTTTTACCATTTCAACTTCAGAGCTTAGTAAACTCTAGGTACTAATAAATAGTTCAATTGGTTGAAGAAATATAAGCATTTCCTTGTCTTTGTTTTCCAGAGCCCTACGTGTTTAATAGCAAAGCAAATATAAAGGTCACTGTCCGTGTCCTGTAGAAGAGTTTACAATGGAGATTCCAGCTGTCACAGAGCCCTCCTACAACACAGTTGCCAAGAATGACTTCATGTCTGGATTCTTATGTTTCAGCATAAATGTGAGGGCATTTGGAATCACAGTGCTGACTCCCCTGTACTTCCTGGTGTTCATCATTGGCGTAATAGGCAATGTCTTGGTGGTTCTGGTACTCATACAACACAAGAGGCTTCGAAACATGACCAGCATCTACCTGTTCAACCTGGCTATCTCTGATCTGGTCTTCCTCTCCACATTACCTTTCTGGGTTGACTATATCATGAAAGGAGACTGGGTTTTTGGTAATGCCATGTGTAAGTTTCTGTCTGGATTTTATTACCTGGGCTTGTATAGTGACATGTTTTTCATTACCCTGCTTACAATTGATAGATACCTAGCTGTTGTCCATGCTGTGTTTGCCCTGAGAGCCCGGACTGTCACTTTTGGCATCATCAGTAGCATCATTACCTGGGTCCTGGCTGCCTTGGTTTCTATTCCTTGTCTTTATGTTTTCAAAACCCAGATGGAGTTCACTTACCATATCTGCAGAGCAGTTTTGCCCAGGAAGAGCCTGATACGTTTTTTAAGGTTTCAGGCTCTAACAATGAACATCCTTGGGCTAATTTTGCCTCTGTTGGCCATGATTATCTGCTACACAAGGATCATCAATGTTCTACACAGAAGACCCAATAAGAAGAAGGCCAAAGCCATGCGCCTCATTTTTGTTATTACACTTCTCTTCTTCCTCCTCTTGACCCCTTATTATCTGGCTGCTTTTGTTTCTGCCTTTGAAGACGTCCTATTCACTCCCAGTTGTTTGAGAGGCCAACAGGTGGACCTGTCCTTGATGATAACTGAAGCACTTGCCTACACCCACTGCTGTGTCAACCCAGTAATCTATGTCTTTGTGGGTGAACGGTTCCGGAAGTACCTCTGGCAGTTATTTCGGAGGCATACAGCTGTATCCCTGCCACAATGGCTGCCCTTCCTCTCGGTGGACAGAGCACAGAGGGCCAGTGCCACATCTCCATCCACAGCGGAAATTGAAGCCTCTGCCGACTTATAATTCTGACCGTGGATGCCAACAAAGGCCCATAAGAGTGAAAAGATAGTGTGCCTCTCCAAGACAGATATGGAGGATTCATTGTCTTGTAAAACAGAGGAACCGTACAGGTGGCTTAGATAGAATGTTTGCCGCGATCTTCTTCCTGTCAGAAAGGAGATGTATGATCAAATTGATACATTCCAGAGACTGGGACAATAGGTTCCAGGGAAGGGCTTAGACCCAACAAGAAGTAGGGTTTGTGCACTGGCACTCCCACTCCCAGTGATTGTGGAACGGGTTGAGTACACAATTGTGTGTGCTCTGAACTTGGAATTCAATGGTAACTCACAGATGCCTCCTCTACCTCCTGAAAGCCCTGGAACTCAAAGTCAAAGTATTTGAGACATGTTGAAGCACTGCTTTGTCATTTGAGTAGAAAAGTCTTTAAAGAGAACTATATATTTGTTAAAACCAAAGATTTCCAGCAAGTAAGTAGGGAAGGATATTCACCTTTCCTGTTTATAGTCTTCTCCCTAAAGGATTGGGCCTCTAAGTATATAATATAATTAATATAATATAATATAATAATGTACACTACATATATTATATATATATATATATATATATATATACATTAACCTCCATCTCACCTTGCTAATCCTGCAGGTTCTATCTATCTAACCTGGAGTAATAACATGCAACTGATTTGTCTTTACTTAAAAGCAGGGTTAATATGTGTTGTGTAAAATTTACTCTGGAATAATTGTATCATGCTCGACTGTGGAACTTGGTTTACGTGATGGTCGCATTTTCAGTGGCTGCCATCTGCTTACCTTGGGAGACTTTACTGGGTTTGATAACTCCATTTACTGATTTTATATCATGCTGGGAAGTTATAGACTTTTGTTTTCTAGTGTTTAATGCTTCACAATAACTTCTCTTTCTGTGATACCTATGTATTCATTTCTATGTTGAATAGAAAGCCTTAATTATGGTGTAATAAATTTCATCAACTTTTTATTTTGCTTCTGCTTTTTAAATATTGTTTGAAGGCTTCTTGGGACCATCTTTTCTAATTTGTCCAATATTTTCTTCCATTGTTGCAATATTTCATTTTTTAGACCTTTAATCTGACATGTAACTGTAACAATTTACTCAATTTCTCAGAGATTAATTATTCCAATCTTTGAAGTATATATGATAGTGACAGTTTCCTGATGAGATTGTCATGAAGAATAACTGAGAACACACACAAAGTGCTGATATGAATGTCTGTCACATAGTATCATGTAAGTGAATGTAGAGTTAGAATAAATGTACTTAGTTATAATGTTTCTGTAAGTCATAGAATATGTGAAGATGAAGTAAAAAAAAAAACAGAAAGATGATCCTAATAATTAAAGCTTCAGAAATACCAACCAGAAAAATGAGTTTTTATTTTTTCATAATGAAAGGACAATGTCAGCAAGGGCATTAAGAAGCCATAATGGAGGCTGACTTTGCTTTCTTCTCTGTCAAGTTTCTATGTTGTACAAAGGTTTGGTCTTTATAGCTCTGTGTACTCTAAAAATGGGTCAGTATTTATTTCTAGTCTTTTCACTTCCCATTCTCACTTTTAGAGTAAGAGCTTCCTGTCTAAAAAGAGCTGGTAGACAGCTGTTCTGTGCCACATCTGGATACTATCTTCCTAAAAGCATTGCTCAGGATATTCCCTGTCCCCTGCTACATCTCCATAATGGGGAATCCATCAAGCAACACCTGAGCTAGAGTGACACACCAGCTGTCTTGTCCTCTTTGAGTAGCTTGGTCCCTCCATTTCCTTGGGCAAATAGTGACTTTATCATTACTATGACAGAATACCCACCAAACAGAAACTTAAGAAAGGAAGGGTTCATTCGGCTCACAGTTTGAAGTCATAAGTGTATAAGGTGACTGTGGGTTACGATTCAGGAAAATCTCACAAACAATATCTTGAACTATGTTAAAGCCCAAATGTGTCCTGAGTTCCTTGTGATCTGTGTGTGTATAGTAAGAATTTACTTGATGACCTTTTTAATCTATGTTTTTATCTTATCACCCTATAAACCTGTACCTTAGAAACCACCTAAGAGTTTCTTTTACTTAAGAAAAGTTCCTGAGCAGGTGAGATGGTTCTGTGGGTTAAAGCACTTGCTACATAAAACTGAGTTAGAGTTCAGAACTCATGGTTGAAGACTAGAACAAAATCCTGGATGTTGTCCTTGCACATGCTGTGACATGTGCATACCACACCCACACAGAAACATAACATAAACACACAATAATAATAATATTTTTTAAAAATTTATAAGGAGAGAGTTTCTTAGATAAGTATAGTGAAACATTTTGCTTAATCTTCTACGATCCATGAACAATGTAACTCAAAAAGCTACCCAAAATCCTGTAAATAGCTATTGTCAAGACACTTTACGGGGCTGAAAGTACTTGCCTAGTGTGCACAAAGCCTTCTGTTTGATCCCTAGGGCCACATAAACATGAAATGGTATAATCCTATAATCCCAGCACTGAGGAGGCAAAGTCAGGAAGATATGAAGTTCAAAATCAACATGAGCTATGTGAGAACATGTCTCCAAAAAATAATGTCTGAAATGACTCCCTGGGTAAAATGCTTGCTGCAGGAGCATGAGCACATGCACATGAGTTCTAATCCCCGGACCCCATATAAATCCAGAGATTATAATATACATCTGTAATACCAGTTCTCCTAAAGAAGGACAGGAGGCAGAGACAGAATCTCTGGAAGATCCTGAGTCAGTTAGCTTTATGTATTCAGTAGTGAACAACAAAAGCAGACACTGCCTCAAGCAAGGTGGAGGTCAAGGACCAAAACTAGAGATTGCCCTCTGACACACATGCAATGACAGGCTTATACCCATACTCATACACTTGCCTGCACATGTACATGTGTGCTTGAACATGTGAGTGCATACATACAAGCAAATGCAGGGAGATTTAAAAACTAACAATACCACATTTTCCACGATGGTTGCTAACTGGACTGAGCATATGGAACAAACCTATGATCCCATAATCTCAGAAATTTAGAGAACCAAACATAAATATCATGAGTTTGATCCATGCCTGAGCTATATAACAAAATCCTGTCTCAAAAATGTCTCTTTAAAAGACACTTAAATGTGATTATTCTTCTCTCTTGAGCAGCTATACCCACTATAGGGCATGACCTACTGCCTTGTTATATGTCTGTCCTCCTCTGTGTTTAATTCTGTATGCCATGAGCATTTTATATCAAGAATAGAAGGACATACCTATATCTCTCCATACAGTGTCAAAATTTATTGAATAAGCAATAAAACCATATCAGTTTGTTGATTGTAATTTGCCAAATAATACCAATATTGCTTTAATAGCTGGTGATTATCAATAACAGACTCCTTTATTCCAATAATATCTGTTCATATGTGTACCTGTGTGTTTGTGTGGGCACATGTGCTTACTTACACACATGTGGAGGCTAGAAGACACCCTCAACACCCTCAGATATCATCCACCTTTGTTTAACTTCTTTTTATTTTGTGTATATGAATTCCATGAGCCTAGGACCATGGAGATCAAAATTGAGTATAGCATTTCTTGAAGCTAGATTTACAGGTGATTGTAAGCCACCCATTGTGTTTGGCTTACCTTCTAGCCTCAGCCTTGATTTTTGAGACAGGTTCTCTCATTAACCTAGAGCTCACAAAGCTAAGCTGGCTAGCCATCAAGCCACAGGGATCTGTCTGTTTCCTCCTCTCTAGCACTAGCATCACAAATTCATGCCAACATGCCCAGCTTTTAAAATATGGCTTTTTAGGGATCAGCTCATGTCCCCATGTTTGCAAGGTAAGCAATTTACCAACTGAGATTTCACCCTAGCACTTTAATTCCATTTTAATTAATATTAGCTCTCAGATCACAAATGAACACTTCACACAACAGTATACAAATATACATGCTACAGAATTGCAAAGAAAACATTAAAGAGGCTTCAGAGTTCAGAAACATTCTCCTGAAGAGCAAGGTAGAGAACACAGGTACAAGGAAAAGTCTATAGGGACCAGATAAAAGTCTTTACTTCAGTCTCAAACCTGTTTAAGGCCAGAGGTATCAAATGGAGGTCTGGATAGCAAGCTAATTGGAATTCAGTTTAAAGTGGGCAGAGTGTCACTAATCTTGAGTTGGAACCCAGAACAGAATCAAGAGTCCTTCACAGTGGCAATTTTCTTGGACCAGGCTCAAGATGAGTGATTAGGTAATCAGTCAGCATGTTTGCCACTTGTCAGTATGGAGATGTTCCTTCTTTTACTTTACCAGGTAAGGGGATTGCATCTACTATAGTTGATAATCTAATGTCTCTGGTGTTTTGGGTATGATGTGGTATGTTCTCACATATCAAAACTTATTGGTATAAGTAAATAATAAGTTTGTACCTCCTAGTATGCTGGCAAATAGTGGCTGCTTGCTTACATAAACAAGATGTGGAGCCATTTTTCCTTGGTTTTTATGCTCAAAATGGACTAACTCCGGTCAAGACTATACTGTATAAAATGACATTGTTCAAGGCTAGACACTATCTGAAAGTTAGTACATAGATGTACTGGCTACTTTTGTGTCAACTTGACACAGGCTGGAGTTATCACAGAGAAAGGAGCTTCAGTTGGGGAAATGCCTCCATAAGATCCAGCTGTAAGGCATTTTCTCAATTAATGATCAATCGGGGAGGTCCCTTTGTGGGTGGTGCCATCTCTGGGCTGGTAGCTTTGGTTCTATAAGAGAGCAGGCTGAGCAAGCCAGGAGGAAGCAAGCCAGTAAAGAACATCCCTCCATGGCCTCTGCATCAGCTCCTGCTTCCTGACCTGCTTGAGTTCCAGTCCTGACTTCCTTGGTGATGAACAGCAGTATGGAAGTGTGAGCTGAATAAACCCTTTTCTTCCCAAATTGCTTCTTGGTCATGATGTTTGTGCAGGAATAGAAATCCTGACTAAGATTATAGAGAAGCCAGAGCTGGCTCATCCTGTCCTCATTATATGAAATTTTTTTCTTATATTCAAGCTGCTTCAAACCAACTCATTCTGAAATTATTTTCTGTGAGTTATTCAAGATCTCAGTTCCACCTAAAGAGAAGTCTCTGAAAAAAGTCCTCAGTCTGCATAACCTACAGTGTTGAGTTATAACCCCCCACTTCACTGACCAGTGGACATTTTCAGAGCACATTGTCATTTATACTTTCTAAAATGCCACTTTGCAGTGATGAAGGTCAGGAGAATGCCCACTTCTCAGACATAATAATAATGGGAGAAGGTATGGCCATTGTCGTGGCATCACCAGAAGCACTATTGTTTGAACTTTATTCTTTTTTATTGAAAATATTTTTATATAATATATTCTGATTATAGTTTCTCCTACCCCAATTCCCCCCAGTTGCTCCCCACCTCCACTCCTGTCTGTATCTACTTTATTTCTTTCTTTCATTACTAAGAAAATAAGCATCTAAGTAATAATAATAAAAATAAAATAAGATAAAACAAAACAAACAAGTCAGAATAGGACACAAACAAAAAGAAGAAAAGGAGCCAAAGAAACACAGCAAGAAGCACATGGATATGGAGTCGAATATGTCTATACACACAAGAATCCCATAAAAAACACAAAATCAGAAGCCATATTGTATATACAAAGGGCCTAAAGGGAAATAGATGATTAAATAAGTGTCTTGACACAACATCATGAGACAAAGAACCTCCAAAGATGCCATTGAGTTCATGTTGAGTTGTTCATCTACTGCTGAGCATGAGGACCTACCCTTAAAAGGTTGTTTCCCCCATGAGACTCCTTTGAAGAAAACTTTATTTTCAAGTGGTTATCAATTGGAGACAGCTTCTGGATTAGGAGTGGGGTCATGCGTCTACTTCACCTTTCACTTCTAGGACCACATCTGGAAAAGACCTGTGCAGGTTCTATACATGTTACTACAGTCTCTGTAAGTTCATATGTGTGTTGGTCATTCTGTGGTTCTAGCTTTGCTTACTTGTGGTCTTCCATCTCCTTGGCTCTGACACTCTTTCTGCTTCCTCTTCTGCAGAGTTCCCTGAGCCCTGAGGAGAAGGAGTTGATGAAAACATCCCATTCAGGACCGAGTGTTCTCAGATTTCCCACTTTCTGACATTATCTGTCTATTCCCATCTGGTGCAAGAGGGAGTTTCTCTGAAAATTGCTGAGCACTGATCTATAAGTATAGCAAAACGTCAATACAAGTCACTTTATTGCTATGTTTCTTTAGCACAGTGGTTCTCCGTTTTCTAATGCTGCTACTTTTTAATACAATCCTTATGTTGTGGTGACCCCTAGCCCATAAAATTATTTCATTGCTATTTCATAATTATAATTTTGCTACTTTTGTGAATTGCAATGTAAATACAATATATACAGGATATCTAATATGCATCCCCTGTCAAACGGTCATTCAAACCCAAAGGGGTCACAACCTACAGGTTGAGAACCACTACTTTGGCAAACATTAATATTTAGTTTTCCCCTAGATCCTGGGCCTATTAGTTTCAGGTTCTTAACCACCAGACCAATGTCAGGTATGGGTTCCATCTTGTGGAGTAAGCCTTAAATTAAATTATTGTGTAAATTTATCACATTTTCCTTATCTATTTGTTTGTTTGTTTGTTTGTTTGTTTGTTTTACTCTGACTGGCACAACAACCAGATTTATTTTTTTTCCAATTTTTATTAGATATTTTCTTCATTTACATTTCAAATGTTATCCTGAAAGTCCCCTAAACCCTCCCTCATCCCCCACCCTGCTCCCCTACCCACTCACTCCCACATCTTGGCCCTGGCATTCCCCTGTACTGGGGCATATAAAGTTTGTATGACCAAGGGGCCTCTCTTCCCACTGATGGCCAATTAGGCCATCTTCTGCTACATATGCAGCTAGAGACATGAGCTCTGGGGGTATTAGTTAGTTCATATTGTTCTTCCACCTATCCTTATAGGTCTCCACCCTTGTGGAGACCCCTTCAGCTCTTTGGGTACTTTCTCTAGCTCCTCCCTTGGGAACCCTGTGTTTCATATAATAACTGACTGTGAGCATCCACCTCTGTGTTTGCTAGGCACTGGTATAGCCTCACATGAGACAGCTATATCAGGGCCCTTTCAGCAATATCTTGCTGGCGTATGCAATAGTGTCTGTGCCTGGTGGCTGATTATGGGATGGATCCCCGGCTGCAGCAGTCACTGGTTGGTCCATCCTTTTGTTTCAGCTCCACACTTGATCTCTGTAACTCCTTCAATGTGTGCTTTGTTCCTAATTCTAGGAAGGGGCGAAGTGTCCACCCTTTGATCTTCATTCTCCTTGAGTTTCATGTGTTTAGCAAATTGTATCTTGGGTAATCTAGATTTCTGGGCTAATATCCACTTATCAGTGAGTACATGTTATGTGAGTTCTTTTGTGATTGAGTTACCTCACTATTTATTTGTTGATGGACATCTAAGTTGTTTCTATTTCTGACTATTATGAATAGAGCAGTAATAAACATGGCTGAGCAAGTGTCTCTGTAATATGATGTAGAGTTCTTTAGGTATATGCCCAAGAGTGTAATAGTTGAATCTTGAGGTAGATTGATTCCCAGCTTCCTGAGAAACTACCACACTGATTTTCACTGTGATTGTGCAAGTTTTTGCCCTTACTCATATACTCAGAAACATCTTGTTATTCTTAGTACCTGTGCTATCACCTTCTGTTCAGAAAGTTTTTCCCTGTGCCAGTGAGTTCAACCTATTTCCCACTTTTCTATCCCAGTGTATCTGGCCTGATATTGAGGTCTTAGGAATGTTTGAAGCTGAGTTTTATAGAGGGTGATAAGTATGGTTCTATTTGCATTTTACTACATGCAGTCATTCTGTTCGACTAGCATCATTTGTTGAAGATGCTGTCTTTTTCCCAGTGTGTATTTCTGGCTTCTTTTTTATTGAGCCAGACCCTCTGATATTCTTCATATTCTCTTCTATCTCATGCACCTGCCATTAGCCAAAGTGGACAGTATTAGACCCATTTGACAGATTAGACCGAAGACTCAAAGAGGTGTAGAAAGATGCTGGGCTTTGCACTCATGTGACCATGTCTGGCCAGTGCATACATAAACCAAAAGTATCAAGAAGGAAAGTGGAGTCTACAGCCATGTTACCCTGAAAATAACCAGAGGGAGAGGTTGTATGATTTCTTTATTTGTTCATTTTTTTGAGACAAGGGTCACGATGTAGTCCTGACTGTCCTGGAGCTCACAGAAATCCTCCTGCCTCTGCCTGCTTAATGCTGAAATTAAAAGCATATACATTATTCATATCAGAAAAACAAGGGAAAATAGACTGTATCGTGCCCTCTCATGCCAGATATCATGAGAGAAAAACATTCCTTGAGGTTTGATAGGGAAAGGATTTCGGAGCAGAAGGGAGGTATTCGGAGCAGTTAGAGTACAAATAGAAATAACTTAGATATAGAACCCCAAAGAGAAGGGATGCCTCTGTAGGTCCTCATTCATTAGCCAGATGATTTTGAGGAACAGGATATAAGTTCTGGTTTAGACCTTTCCATTTGCAATCTTTAGAAGGGGGAGGTTCCTCGCTGACCACAAGAACTCTATGACTAGCCCTACATTTACACGCCCACACACATCAATTGCTCCATGAGTCCTAGGAACAGCTCACTGTCACACACAGAGTCCAACTCAATTACATCCACCACCACCACCCCTACACAATCCTTGTAGAGCAGAGCTACCTCTGAGAAGACTGGAACTTTACTGGAACTGGAGCAGAGAGGACAGACAGAACACCTTTAGTGAAATTGGACCCCAGGGATTGGCCACTGGTGAGCACTGTAGTGCTTCATAGGCGGCCAACCATAGAAAAGAAGAACTTTACACCATTCTTGTCATTCTGAAAGACTATAAAACCAGAGTCTAATCTCCATCATCATACAGGAGGCCAAGAACTTCCTACTAGGTTGGGACCTTGAACCTTGAATTCATAAAGAGCCTCAAAGGCCCAGAAACAAAGTCTGTGTGGACAAAGTACTCTGGAAACACAGTAAGTGATGTTTGTCATTTCTATGCTGCCAGGTACTGTGAAAGGCAATCTTAAGTCATCAGTGCAGTTCAGGGATCCTCAACATTGGATAATGCTTTGAGAATCAGACAGAGCCTATGTAGCCCATTGTTGCATCTGTAAAGCAGTTAATGCTTGGAAAATGATGACAATGCTGGACATATTATTAAGGCTGGATGCTCAGGAATAAAACTTTTTTAGACAGCAATATTGAGGAATTTGTTGTTGATGATTAATTAAGAGAGTAAACCAGTATAAAGGGACAAGAAATGCCTTCGTGGAAAGTTATCTTTAAAGTTGTCTTTGTGAAACTTAGCCAAATCGCAACAAAATGCAACATATAAAGAAGCAAGAGACTGTATGTTAGTAAGAAAAATCATGGCAAATGGAACATATAAAGAAATGGTACCAAGATACTGTATGTTAGTAAGAAAAACCATGGCAAATGCAACATATAAAGAAATGGTACAAAGAGACTGTATGTTAGTAAGAAACATCATTGCAAATGCAAGAGTGACAAAATTCTGAACGAATTTCTTAAGATTAAAACTAAAATTAAAAAAATGGGACTATTGTCTTGGAGAAGAAGTCACCCTCAAGAAGTAGCAAATAGATGGAATTTTGGGATGCAATTGTATTCTAACATGGTGTACACTGGTTTTATGATGAAAAGAGATGTGTAGAACTGACACTAACAAATGCCTATTTTGCTTTAATTTCATGAGTTGGAGAGAGAAGGGACAACTATAGTTTTTCAAACAACAAGAAACCCTTAGATTTTCATAGACAGTTTGCCTCTGCACAACAAATGGCAAGAAGCTCTAGGATTCTGTTGGAAATATGTAGCAATGGCCTTAAATTCGGATGCATGAGAGACAGGTCTGGTTTATTCAATTAGGAAGGCCTGGGTGGTGAAATGCTAGAAAGTACACAAAACTGGCCTCTCCCTAAAACAGAGAACTATGGTTGGTAATGTTTGTTGATTTCTATGGTAGACAAGTTGTCCACATGTTGTGTGTAGGGGAACAGATGCACACAACTGACTCTTTGAGCCACAATAAGCATCTGGCTTCCCTCCCCATGGGCCTGGATACTTCTTATCATCTCTTCCCAGAGAGCAGGCCACAGGACACTAGCAGAGCACAGGCTATGGGGTCCCACATGAGCATGTGCAAGGGACCTGGGGCAGACTTCTACAAGAAACCATTCACAGGCCTGGGAGGGTCCATGGCAAAACGGGCCTTTGCTTTCTCCTCCAATCACAGCCCAGGTCATGTCTCCTTAGCAGCAGTGTGCCCTGGAACTGCTACAACCTGACAATTTAGGGAGAACAGATAGAGCTGGGGTTTCTCAGTAGGCAGGTGGCTGTTGAACACAGCACCTGACAGTGCTGAACTCAACCTGCCTTCACCTTGGCTAAAGTGCCACAGGAACTGGGCTCCTGAGGATCGCCTTGCCCCACATGACATTACTCCACAACTTTGGTTGACTCTGCACTAGAGCTGTCAGCTATCTAGAAGTCCTGAGTACCAAGCTGAATGTCTGCCCTCTTCAGCACTAGCATGAACAGCAGGATGCAGAAATCTCTGCCTCAATCATTCCTGACTGCCACCCAAGTTTCCCCAGTGAGAGCTGACAGGGAAGACATGGAGGAGTAAACCCAGAGCAGAGCTGATAGGAAATGACCCCTCTTGACATTTCAACAGAATATTTCCCCCTTTTCCAACGTGCCCTAATGTTCAAAGACCACTGCTCCAGAACAGACTTTGTAATCAGGAAACATTTACTAAAGACCCCAGAAGGGAGAGCAGTAGAAGCCCAGGGTGATCACAGATTGATGGAGCAGGTGCAGCATAATTAGCTGATAGGTATTTGGGTCAAATACTAAAACTCTGATCAATAACAACATACTGAACATTTTTCTTTACTTTGCAATTTTCTTAGGTTTTATTTCACATGTGCCACTTCTGCATATTTAAAGATACAGGGGACATTTCAGTACATGTGCAGAGTAATGGGAAGTCAACCCTGGGTACCTCAAAAATCTGCCTTAGCTGTTTGGAAATATTCAAATATATCTTATCAACCATAGTCACCTTGCTGTGCTATAGAGCATGAGAAGAGTCATGCTGTCCAGTTTCAGCCCTGTCCTGTTTACTGTCCTCTCTCCTTCCAAACTTTCTCCACCCTTCTTCCAAACTCTCCTCAAGACTCTGTCTGTAACCACTACTTGACTTTCCAATTCTGTGAGACAAGCTTTCTAGAGATTTCATAGCATGATTGACGTGGAAGAACTGTCATTGACAATCAAGAAAAATCACTTTCTATATTACCTATGAAGAAACCCAGTAAGGAAAGAAGGAATACAGACATGGTGGTCAGAAATTCTGCTAATGGCAGGCATTAGAACAGGACTACTGCATGACAGCTGGGTCTCTGATAGTCACTGTCTGGGGGTAGAGGGATACTTTTCACATTGCTTCACAGCATCTTTTCAAGGTAAGCATTCATTAATCTCCCCTGTTACAAATGAGGAACTTAGACTCAAAGAAGCAGATTGATTCATCTAAGGTCACACTGCTATTATGTTACAACAAAGCTCATATTTCCCCTCTTGAGGGATTCTTCTAAAAGTTAACTGGAAAGAATTCATGTACAAACATACATGGTGTAGAAGTAGTCCCACAGTGGCAAGCTATCTTTTGGCCCTTTGTTTATCTCAAGGCAATCCTTATTTAAGATAATAATAATAATAATCAATAACTTAGAGCCCATTTCAGCAGGGTCTTAGTTTCTATCTAGCTCCTGTGTGCTGTCACCTGTTGAATACATGCATCTCTTACTCCCTGAGCCCATTTTCTATTTCTGTCTCCATGTCATGCCCTCCTCCTAGCTATCTCATGCTGCTCACTAGGGCTGTTGAGTTAACTGTAAATCTACCTGTACCATATAAAGGTCATGTGATAAGGATCAGCCTAAACCAAACAACCAACTTGTTACCTTGTGTCTCAACCTATATTTAGAGCTCTCCTACTAGGAATTTTCTTTATCAGGAATAGTGATCTTGGAGCAGCATGATTTTTACATTAATTAATATGCATTGTTTCATTACAACTGAAAGTACAATCATATAAACTCTTGAACAACAGAAAAAATAATAACTTTTCATAGCTATGAACTTTTTGTTCTTATCCACAACTGCCCTCCTCCCCAGAGCTTTTTTGGAGACAACAGTGGCACAGCCAGTGCTGTGATTAGAGGCAGGAGAGTCCTATCATTTCAGAGCTAGGATTGAACAAGACACTCATAGATTTCTACTTCAGCTTTCATTCTGTGTCTTATGCCACAGTTTTGTAATCTGAGGCAATCTTTAGCTCTGTATCATGCTTCTAAGGTCTTGCACCATAATGCAGTATCCTGTGGCAATTTGTACCTCCTTTTCATCACTTCTAAATAGGAACAATTTGCCCATTTAATAGGTGTTGAAAATTAAGTCCAAACTCAGCTGTTTGGGGTTGATATAAAATCTTTATTGAAAACAGTGAGAAAAAGTCACCTTTTGCGTTTTATTCAATGAGCTCCTTACACCATCACTCTTGAAATAGTTGAATGAATTACACACACACACACACACACACACACACACACACACACACACACACTCATTTGTTCTGTCCCCTCATAGTCCACAAGATCCATGTGAGTAGAAAATGCACTGGCGCTTTACCCTCCATTTCATCCCTAGCATTTGGTAATCACTAAGTATCAATCAGCGGTTTATTTGTTAAAGAAATATAATCATTGTCTTGTCTTTGTTGCCCAGGATTCACTGTCTTTAACAGAAAAGTAAATTCAGAAGCTATTATCCCTGACCAGTTCCTCACCAAAGGATGGAAATTTCAGATATCACAGAAGCCTACCCCATAACTACAGAATTTGACTATGAGGGCTCCACTCCATGCCAAAAGACAGCTGTAAGAGCCTTTGGGGCTGGACTCCTGCCCCCCCTGTATTCTCTCGTGTTCATCATTGGAGTGGTAGGCAATGTCCTGGTGATTCTGGTGCTCATGCAGCATAGGAGGCTTCAAAGCATGACCAGCATCTACCTGTTCAACCTGGCTGTCTCTGATCTGGTCTTCCTTTTCACTTTACCTTTCTGGATTGACTACAAGTTGAAAGACAACTGGGTTTTTGGTGATGCCATGTGCAAGCTTCTCTCTGCGTTTTATTACCTGGGCTTATACAGTGAGATCTTCTTTATCATCCTGCTGACGATCGACAGATACCTGGCCATTGTCCATGCTGTGTTTGCCCTGAGGGCCCGAACTGTTACTTTTGGAATCATCACCAGTATTATCACTTGGGTGCTAGCCATCTTAGCTTCTATTCCTGCCTTATACTTTTTTAAAGTCCAGTGGGAGTTCACTCACCATACCTGTAGCCCTCATTTCCCCTACGAGAGCCTGAAGCAGTGGAAGAGGTTTCAGGCTTTAAAGCTAAACCTTCTTGGACTAATTTTGCCTCTGTTTGTCATGATAATCTGCTATGCAGGGATCATCAGAATTCTGCTCAGAAGACCCAATGAGAAGAAGGCCAAAGCTGTGCGTCTGATATTTGCTATTACTCTTCTATTCTTCCTCCTCTGGACCCCCTATAATCTGACTGTATTTGTTTCTGCTTTCCAAGATCTTCTATTCACCAGTCAGTGTGAGCAGAGCAAGCAACTGGACCTGGCCATGCAGGTTACTGAGGTGATTGCCTACACCCACTGTTGTGTCAACCCAATCATCTATGTCTTTGTGGGTGAAAGGTTCCGGAAGTACCTTAGGCAGCTGTTTCAAAGGCATGTGGCTATACCACTGGCAAAATGGCTGCCCTTCCTCTCTGTGGACCAACTAGAAAGGACCAGTTCTATATCTCCATCCACAGGAGAACATGAGCTCTCTGCTGGCTTCTGATTCAGATCGTAGGTGTCAACCAAGGTCTAGAAGAGAGTGAGGAGACAGTATATAGTTCTCCAAGATCGATACTGACAGTTCTTATAGTCAGGATTCCCAATTTTGTAGGGTCAAAGGAAACTTAGAGGTAGCTTAGGTATAAGTCACCTCTTTAATTGTTTCCTTGAACTTCTCTCTGTTAGAAAGGAGATGAATAAACAAAGTGGAGCATTCCAGAAACTGGAATCATGGTGACAATGAGTGGCTTGGGCCCAATAAGAGATAGGGTCTGTGGTTATTAATTTAAAAACAAAGCCACTACTTTTACTGAATTCAATTCCTAATGATGTTATATTCTGAAAACAGTTTAAAGTATTGTAATAGAGAAGAATTTTGTATACTTGCATATTGACATATATTGTAAAGTATAAGATGTTATGTCAAAAAATTAAAACTGTAACAAACTAAAGTTTTTCTATCCAGTTATTTTAAATAATTAGCAAAGATGCAAATAGATTACAGAATAAATGCAATAGCAATGATATGAAAATATTGATAACAAGGAAATAACAATTAAAATATAAAAGTTCTTTTGGATGCTAAAAGTAGTGAATAAATATTATTTCATTTTACTAACAAAAATGCACATTACAGATCCAGATATGTCAAAAACAATCACTGACTTGTAGTTTGATACAAATGTAAATTAGTGTAGTATTTCTGAAAAGGAATTTGAAAAGTTCAAGAATACTCAAAAGCTAAGTAGTCAATTTTTGGGTGATATTAACAAATGAAATTAAAATGTCATATAGTTTAATAATTTCAGAAATATTAAATGTCAGTCAATATGGTATATTTTAAAGAATTTTTATTGATCTGAGAATATGTTAATATTATTAAATTAAAATGGAAAATTAAAAACTGGCAAATGGCTCACTGGAAAAGGCACTTACCACCAAGCTTAACAACCTGAGTTCAATTTTAGGAACCACATGATGAAAGGAGAGAACTGACTCTAACAAATAGTCCTCTGATCTCTATATGTGCACATATGGAGACATACACCCAAATAAATTAATGCAAAAAATATATAGAATTCTTTTGGCTCATATTTTATATATGAAAAGAACAAACTAAAAGAATACATCAATCCATTTTCCTCTGCTATAATAAAATCCTCAAAGCTGATACTTTATAAAGAAAAAAGATTTGTTTAGCTTGAAGCTTTGGAGACTCAGCATGACATTCTGCTCAGCTCTCATAAGAGCTCCATTGGTGCATCACTACACAGTATAGGCTTCATGATCTGAGCACAGGCAAGAAAGCCAAACAAACAACAACAAAAAAAAAATCACAGGAAGTGGCAAGAATCTAAAGAACTAAAGAGGCCTGTCTTTTGGGGACCAGCAAGGGTCCTCTGAGAATGACTTGGTTCCTTTCAAGAGTAATATCTCTGATAATAAAATCACCTCCCACTTGGCTCAATGACGTTAAAGGTGTCATCACCCATAGACTAAAAATCAAGCTACCAACAATAGTCCTGGAGACAACTCCAAATCATATCAAAGTGAAGATTCCCAGTAGTTATAGGTATGGCAGGGTTTGATTAGGCCAATGAATCCCCAGAATTTCAAGTGAATTCCACCACACCTAGACTTTTTTAAGAAGGCTGATAGAAATCAAACTCAGGTCCTTGTGCTTTCAAAGCAAGTACTTCACCAGCTGAACCACATTCCCATGTCTTTAAATATTTGTTTAAAGAGTTGTTAAACAACAAAAACATGGTTTATAAATTGAAAAAGGAACTTTAATAAAAAGATTTTTTTCAACATTTATAACTTTTCCATTTCAAAGATACCATTAAGAAAATTAAAAGACAGCCAGGCAGTGGTGGTGCATGCCTTTAATCCCAGCACTTGGGAGGCAGAGGCAGATAGATTCTGAGTTCGAGGCCAGCCTGGTCTACAGAGTGAGTTCCAGGGCAGTCAGGGCTTCACAGAGAAACCCTGTCTCAAANACCAGGCACTGGTATAGCCTCCCACAAGACAGCTATATCAGGTCCCTTTCAGCATTATCTTGCTGGCATATGCTATAGTGTTTATTTTGGTGGCTGATTATGGGAGGGATCCCTGGCAGCCGCCGTCACTGGTTGGTCCATCCTTTGATTCAGCTTCACACATGATCTCTGTAACTCCTTCAGTGTGTGCTTTGTTCTTAATTCTAGGAAGGGGCACAGAGACATTTTGAACTTCATTCTTCTTGAGATTCATGTGTTTGCTTTTTATACTCAATGGAATTACTATGAGACATACGTCATACACAAATAAATGTTAACAAGGATATAGAGATACAAAGCCTCACATGCTGTTGGTAGTGTTATAAAATAATGCAACCACTTTGGAAAGCAATTTATTTTTCCTGAAGATGCTAAAAATTAACGCAATGATTCCACTTCTCAATAATATCCAAGAGAAAAAAAAAAGCATGCCTCCCCTACAAAATGGCAGGATGATCACTGCCATAAATCAAAAATGAACTATTTACATCTATCTATTTAGATCTATCAACTGGTAAATAAAAAAAAAATGTTTATCTGTTAAGTGGAGTCCATCTTTAAGATCTATGGGCACCAGGTACACTTGGTGCCTCTATGAGTGTACCTGGTCCCCATAGAGGCCATAGAGGCCATAGAGGCCATAGAAGCCAAAGAAGCCAAAGAGGGATCTCAAACTCACAATGGCTTCAAGTGCAGAGATTATAGGCATTGACTCTCAAGTTTAGTTATATTTTTCATATTTAGAAACTCATCTCAAGAACATTGTTATAACCACTAAGATGTTGCAAGACTACAGTCACTTGCAGTCTTTCAATTCCACAAAGGCTTAAAGAGTCCACAGAAGGTTATTTCCAGGTCAGAAATTCCCCTATGATAGGCCATAAAGAAAGTCATTGTCCCTGTGTGTTGCTCTGGCAACTAGGAATTGCCTTCTTCCAATAATTCTCAAGGCTATTCTTCATTTATTCTGGGCCAGCCAACCTAACATGAGAACCTGGGCAGCCATAAACACAAGGAGCATCTGAGAAAAATCAAGAACAACCTCTATCTGCCACACGATGTTGTAGGAAAGAGAGAGATGCCCTTTTCCCACCCCTCCCCCCTCACCATCTATGACTGGCAAGGAAGTTGTCCCTGTCCTTCACCTGCAACAATACTCAGGGAGAACAGGCCCTCTACCTCACCTGGGCAGCTCAATAGATCTGGTCCTGCTGGCATGGGCTCTTGGGCTCAGGTGGGCCAACCTGAGAGCTTGCTCTGCCCCTGGCTGGTTGTGGCACTTGATGAGCTAGCCTAGGTAGTGCTGGAGAACTCTCTGGTTTTCGGGAGAGTTGAAGGGCTGACCAGCTCAGATACACACCCAGACCAAGATCCAGGGCTTTGAATTGGCCCAGCCCAAAACATTCTGCTGGAGCTGATAAAGGAGCCTGTCATACAGACCCAAAGCTGCAGGATGTCCATGATACACAAAACAACAGGATAAGTGTGAGGAGTCCAAGTGAGTATCCAGTATTGATAGTATAGCAAAAGCCAGAGGCCTCAAACAAAATCAATGATTCATTGCGGTGAACATTTGCAAAGAAGTGTGGACAAAAGGTATACTGTGAGATACACTCCAGATTCCATATGAGAATTTTTTTTCCTTTTTTTTTTTCCTTTTTTTTTTTTTTTTTTTTGGTGAGGAGGTTGCAGGAGCAGAGGGCAGATACAAAGGGATGGGGAAATGAGTGAGTTTGGGGTGCATGTTGTGAAATTTACAAAGAATCAATAAAAAGTTAAATTTTAAAAAGAGTAGTAACTAATATACTGAACCAGAGTCTGAATAATAGAAACTGGGTATTTTTATTTTTTAACACTTTACAAACCACAAAGGTAATTCTGATGTACCATTTTGATTGAGAACCATTTTTCTCCAGTGGTTGACAATCTGTGATTGACAATCAGAAGCAACTTTGTATATGCTAGTAGTATCTAATGTGTAGATGCTTTGAATGTTGCTAAACATTCTGTTATTTGGACTACAGGTCCCCAAAACAAAGATTCTCTGGCTCAAAACATCAATGTAGCTAAAGTTAAGAAACTCTGTCTTAAAGGAACCACACATGTCTTTGTCTTGGCTACTGGCATAGGCTTAATGAACTCAACTGGGTTCACTGCAACTAATACAAATGTGGCTTCTGTATGTAATCCAATAGAATCTCACTTAGTAACCATACAGAATGTTTTGCTAGGCCTCTCAGTGCCAAAACTCACTTTATTGTTTGCTAGTGTCTTCACTAGAGAGAAGGAAAAATAATTAAAATTGAGTTTTTCTTTGTTCAGCAATGTAAAATTATCACATTTGATTTGAAGTTTAATCAATAATATTGTTTTTCTACTATCCATGTAATTCAGCCTTGTTTCAAAGTAGTATATAGTGGTTGTCATCAACCTTGACTTCTGATCTCACCGGAAGCTTGGCATCCAATATGGTGGCTGTAATAAGAGCATCCCCATTAGGTTGTGAATCTTTTAGACACTAATAAACCTAACTCACCTCCGCCCCCCCAAAAAAAGATCAATCCCTATATCTGTAAGCAATGGGAAGGTACTAAGTGAAATTAAGTTGCTAGATTCTTTGAATAGTAGTCATGCTCCCTAACTGGTTGTTGGTCTCACTGAGATGTAACTTATCCACAGAGCTGCTTTAATACTGAAGTGTTGGATACCCAAGTCACTTATTTTCTAAGCCCAGAAATAATCAGATGCTAGTGTTCAGTTTTCTAGCAAGTGCCTCATAATTGGTTTTCATTGACTTAATTGACTTTCCTACTTACTACCTGGTCACTAAACAGTTTCCTTTGAACTGCTATCCATCTTAGTTCTCTTTCTGGTTCTTTTGTATGGCTAATTCATGAGCAAAAGGATTAATTTACTTTCTTTTCTCTCAAATTTCATCTCTTAGTCTTGGTTCAGTGGCCTGGTCTGTGAAGATCTTCTGAATCTTCCCTAGCCTTTACCATTTATCTCTGCATTACTGTTCCCACGTGTTTTCCTTTTCAAAATTGATAATATATGATACATGGCACACTATTTTGTAAAGGACTATAAAATAATTTCCATAATTTCAAATTTTGCAGGCATTGTTGAGCTTTATTTATTTACTTCCTTGATAAAGCAAAAGATCAACACCCTAGAAATGAAAGTAACACAAAATTCCATGGAAACCATTCCTCAAAGTGATTGGACACTAAGGTGGGTCCCAGGTCAGAAAATCTGAGATGGTCTCACATGAGGACATATATGTACAAAAGGGAAATAACAGGAGGACTCTGCATGGATCATTAAGAAAAACAGAAGGAACAATGCCTAAAGAATAGAACCATCTACATTTAAAGAAAACAGGAATGAGAGAGTCTTGGGATGCACTGTAATTGTTTGCATAAAGTTGGTCTTGTTATCTGAGACACATTTCTTTATGTTTGAATATTCCTGGAAAGGAATCTATATTTTAGGTTCTGTGAAGTGAAGGAGAAAATGGCCCCTCAAAGAGTACGCAGCATCAGTCAAAGCTTGATGTTAAAGAAACTCAAACAGTGGAAGAAAGCAAATAACAGTTAAAGATTCAGCTTAGGCACGTAGACAGGGCACCGTACATCCTGCAGGAGTCAGCTTAGGCACGTAGGCAGGGCACCGTCCTACAGGAGTCAGCTTGGGCATGTAGGCAGGGCACCGTACATTCTGCAGGAGTCAGCGAGTTAGCAGGAGGGCCTAGGCAGAAAATACATTTATTTCACTATGTCCATGACACTTCTAGGAGATCAGATGATGCACAGGTTGAAAGGCCAGCGGATGCAGAGATGTGGAAGTGAAAAATAACTGGTCTCTCTGAAGGAACAGAAAGTAGCCCACAAGGACAGGAACACAGCATAGGTTGAATGAGCAGGAAGAGGGAAGAGACTGGAGTGGTCAGCAAACACCAGACAACAACAGACTTTGTGAGCCACTTTTAGGTCTGTACCAAACTCAATCAGCAAATGAGTCAAATTTGGGGATGACATAATCTGATTTCAAGTTTAGAAGAATCATTTTGGATGCAAAACAAAAGTATTAAGAAAGGTAATACAGGAGATAAATGTCAAAAGAAAGTTGAGGATTCCAAGAGATGAAATGATAACAATTCAACTTGGAAACTGACAATGAGGAAAGAGGCAATGGGAAAGCACTCGGAAGGGAAGGTCACTAAAACTGTGTGATTAGAAAGGTGTAGGCAGGAATACCAGCTAACTGTTACTGGCATCTTACTGGAGGGCATTGTCTTGGTCTAAGATGAGGAACACATGGGGCAGAACATTGTACTGAGCCAGGTTTCAGATGCACCACATTTGCTCATACATATCTAGACACTTCCAAATGGTCTTCTAAAAGCCAGCATTTTGGTAACCAAATGGCTTCAAAGAAAATGTAAATTACCTGTTCTTAGAGAACCATAACATTGGGCCACCTAAGTTTGTAATCACCAGCCAGAAGTCAATAGGTAACAAACCACACATCAAATCTGCCTCTTGGCTTTTGTTGTGCCAACCTGGAGTTATTAATGACTTTCAGAAAACAAATAATATGCAACAGAAATCATATGTGGTCCATGCAGCCTGTGTTCACTATCTGTTTCTTTAAAGAAAACATTTGCCAAGCAGGCTCTGAGCATGGGTCTGTATTTTAGTGGAGCATTTCTTCCCTGGTTTCATGATCCATCCAGCAATAATCCATTGGTATCACATTAAGTAAATAAATCAAAGCACTTCTCTTTGGTGTCATTTAACAAAGAGCAAACACAGATTTGAATTCTCTACTTCACACACCTTGTGTTTTCTGTTCATGGTTGAAAAGGTTCATTCAACAAGAGAGAACACCCTTGGCAATGATTTATCACAAATTCATCATTTATATAGTTTTATCAACTAATGGTTCTAGAAAGGTTCCATATGACTATCCTACTTGAACAGGTTAAAAAATATTCTTGAGTACCTCAAACCTAATAGAGGAGGGATCTGAAGGGGCTTTCTGACTAGAACTACTCTTGTCTCTCACATGATCATCATTGAAGCCTTGACTGTGATAATAAGGTATGAACTTCAATGTTTGGACACTGTCCGATTTCTCCAGCAGGGTCACACACTAGCCTCCTACTGAAGTTGCTGGCCCAGTTGGCTGTTGACTTTCCTGAGTGTAACTAGAACCTACCCCACATCCTACAGCCTAGCTTTTGAACACAGTTAAGCTGCTTTTGTTCTTACATGTTATCTTTCTGAGATGTTTTAAAGTTTTGAGGACTGAACCCTTAAGAACTTCCTCAGTACTTCACTGCACATTTACTAAGTACTAAGACAGTCTCATGCAATCACAGAATAATGATCAAAACCAGGAAACCTAGCTCTGATCCGATGCTCTGGTCCAAAGTCTATGTCCACCTCTTGTGAATGCCCTGAAACTGTCCTTCATAGTCTGTCTTCCCATGTCTAACCTAAGCAAGGCTCTTGAATTCAACTATTCCATCTCTTCCTTAGGCTCCCTAGTCCCTCTATCAGGCTCTCTGTCCCTCTACCAAGTTCTATAGGCTCTCCATGATGCTGTCTTTCAATCAAGATCTATTGGCTCATCAAGTTCTGTTTTCTTCTCAAGCTTTCCTATCTCTCCAGCCCACCTTCCTTTAGAGAAACCCTTGCTTGGCCTATTTCATGGTAGAGCCAGGGATGCTTGGCCTATTTCATGGTAGAACCAGGGATGTTTGGCCTGTTTCATGGTAGAGCCAGAAATGCTCACAGCCCTCATCTTCACAAGGACACTTGTGCTTCCCCAGTTAGTTTCCTAGTTTTCTCCTCATAGTCCTTCCTGAAGCATAGCCTCCAAAAGAAACACCAGAGAGAATACTTCCTCTGATTGCTCAGCAGGCTTCCTGAGCAATCAGGGGAAGTATTCTCTCTGGTGTTTCTTATTTCTTTATAGCCAGGAATATGTGTTTCCGGTAACTCCGTGCTTGTTCCCCTTTTATAGTAACTACACATTTTATTGTAAAACATGTCATTCATGATAAAAAGAAACTTCTTGAAAAAGGAAGAGAATATAATGTGAAATTGTCTTCCTTCCATGTATAGCAACTCCAAGGATGTATTTTATATGGTGAAAGGCATTGTGCTTTGCCATCATGCTTCTCTCTCTCTCTCTCTCTCTCTCTTTCTCTCTCTCTCTCTCTGCCTTTCCCTCTCTCTCTCCCCTCTTCCTCTCCTTCTCTCCCTCTATGTCTCTGAGTTGTTTTTGTCTTTATAAGGTCCCACATCGTAGTTTAGGCTAGTCTACATTCACCAAGTAAGCCAAACTAAGCTAGAATGTGCAGCAAACTCCTACTTTGACCTCCCAATAGCTGGGATTGCAGGCATCGTCTTTTCACATTCTTTAAGATGCAGGTTGTCCCTTGTCACTCACTCTCTTTCACACATAGCCCTCAGGCTAAAATGCCCATGTAATAGTACACTATCTGACCTCATCTCCTGATATGTAATTCTTGTGCTACATGCAGAGGGCTACTACTTCCTGTTATGATACCCACCTGATGAGGTTTAAAGTGTGGGTAGATGAAGTTTGAGGAAGGTAAAAAAGGTAAAGTCACTTGCCAAGATTGCAAAATCACTTTAGTGATGGGATTTGAACCAAATTTGACATCCATAAATTTAGAACATGGGGCATGCTCAGCAGAGTCAGAAATGATGAGGAAGAAGAGGGAGAAAGATACTCAGGCAGTTGTCATGGTTTGCCATGGAAAAGGGTCTTTGTAAGTAAGTCTTAGAAGAGAAATTAGGGGAAAGCAGGGTTTGACTTTACAACTGTGTTATTAACTTCCAGATGTTTTTATCTGCTCATGTCACCAACAGGCCAATAAACTCCACTGACAACCTGAGAGGCAGTGCTGCAATGACTTCTGTAGCACACTCTGCTCCTACTAACATACATACACAGGAGAATGCAGCCTAACCCTGTATAACACTGAACTTCTGGTTTTGCCAAACCCGCTAGAGAAAGATATAAAGACACCACAGATCATGATATCCAATTTTACCCAAGAGGACTGGACTCTAGTTAGGAATATGATGTTATGTGCTGGGCACAAATCTGGACTTCTATGTGGTCAGAAACAAGTTAGGCTGGGCTCTCTTCTTGTCAAAGCTCAAGAGAACAAATGTAGACATTGCAAAGTTTCCTAACTTTGTTCACTGGCATTTTAGGGCCTGAGAGAGAAACATCTCCCTTTTTGTCTGTGTGTTTACTTGTTCCTTTGATTTGAAACAATGTATCCCATACTGGCCTTAAACTTACTTTGTAGCTCAGGATGACCTTGAATTTCTGATCTTCCTGTCTCAATTTCCTGAGTGCTGGGATTACAGGCAGTACTAACACATCTGTTTTATGCAGTGATGGGAATTAAACCCATGACGTTGTACATACTAGGCAAGCACTCTACTATCAGAGCTACATTCCCAGCCCATTTCCAGGATTTTTGCATGGTAAAACAGCCATTGAATTTACCATTCTAGCTATTTTCAAGTGTAGAGTTGAAAATGCAACCCTCAGCACCACTCAGAACCTTCTTAGCTTTCCATGATGAAACTCTGCTCCCTTTGAACATCACTTCCCTATTACTCCTCCTCAGCTCCCACAACCCCATTCAGCGCCTGTTTCTGGGAACATGATGCCACTCTGTGTCACCAGCTTATCTCACTTAGCATCTTGTCATATGTTAGCCTATACTGAACTTCATATAGAATTCTCTGATTCTATAAACCATGAAACTACAAAAATGTAGGTGAAAGAAACCAAATGATAAACAGATACTTTCTGTATTCATGGAATCAAAATCTCAGCAAAGGGGCTGGAGAGATAGCCAGTCAAGAACACTTGTTCTTGAGAGTTCAGTTCCTAGTACCTGCATCAGGCACTCATAATGTCCTCTGCTCACTACCAAAGCAGCACATATGCATGTGGTGCACATGTATGGATGCAGACAAAACACTGTGTGTGTGTGTGTGTGTGTGTGTGTGTGTGTGTGTGTGTGAGAGAGAGAGAGAGAGAGAGAGAGAGAGAAAGAGCATGCATGTGTACATGTAAACTGTTCCATAAAACAAAAAATAAATTTTATTTTATTCAAATCAAAACTCTTTTAGTTTGAGAGAAAATTTGTAAAACCACATATCTAAAATCATTTATTTTCAATACATAAAGAGTTCTCAAAATTTAACATTAGGGCTGAGAGTGGGCTCGGTGATAGATACTTGTCTGCCGTGTGTAAGGCTTTGGGTTCAATTCCCAGCACCATAAAGCAAACTATTCTTATTAAAGTTTAACATTTACAAATCCAATTAGAAAACAAGAAAAAAATAAAAAAAAAATATTTCACTGAAGAATCCATAAGTGGGCTGAAAAGATAGCTCAACAGGTAAAAGCACGTGTCATGCAGGCCTGACAACCTGAGTTCAATCCTGGACCCCATAGTAGAAGAAGAGAACCAACTCCGTGAAGTTGTCCTCTGACCTCTATGCCATCACATACATGTGCCTGTACTCACGTCATATGCACATGGTGATACAATTAGAAGTTGAAAGAGAAACCATAAAGATAACCAGTAAATACAATAAAACATGTTCAGAAGCACTAGCCACTAGGGAAGTGCAGCTCCATTTTACATCCTGGGTCACTAAAGTGCTGGTGAGAAATTAAAGTGTGAGCAGCACACTCTATGAAAAAGACTGGCAATAGTTTTAAAAAGTGAAAGTGCAACACCCTTGGACACAACTGTTGAAAACCTGGCCATTTGTCCCAGAGGAATAGAAACATATGTTTACAATAAGGACCTGTGTGGAGTTTTATTTGTGATAGCCTCAAACTAGAAGCCATCCCTAATGTCCTTGGATAAGAAACTGTGTATCCAACCAAAATGTTTCACCCCAACAATCATAAAGAATAGGCCACTGGGATACACTATAATTTGGATGCATCTGAAGGGCAGAGTTGGGTTGAGGGACAATCTCAAAACATCTTCTGTGGTTTCATTTATATAACATTGTCATGTTTCAAAGTAGAGGTAAAAAACAGGCTGGTGCTTTCAGGAGAAACATATGGAGGCTAGTGTGTTTATCAGCACATGGCATAAAGAGATCTTTGCGATGCTAGAGTGACCCTTCATCAAGATTATGCTAATTACTAGATTCTGTATGTGATAATAATGATAAGGAGCTGTAGAAATGTACTGTGCCAAAGTCTAATCTTGTTATGATATCAAACTGCTATGGGAGTTCTACCTGCTTGCTATTCACTACTTGAAAATCTTCATCTCAAAGGTACAACTCGGAAAAACAAAATTCTTTAGAAAGAAAAATAGCTTTGGAATCAGATAAACGTCCCTCCTAAGTTCCTGCTCACCTTACTGCCATCTGTGTCTCTTCCCCCACCCTTGTTCCTTACAGAGTGCTATCAACTCTCTGCCTCCATGCCATGGCATATGGATATTCCCATCACTCAGCCAGGCATCTGAGGGCAACTTGAAGGTTGCAAAGCACATTTAAACTTCATAGATCCTGTTTTTCTCAGATTATCAGAGCATTATCCTCCTGCCTTTCATTCTGCTGTAGCTCTTCATTTTTGCATCTCTTCCACACATCCCACTGAGCCCCCTGCTCCCTGCCTTCCTGTGTCTTTATTACACACACTTCCCTTAGTGAGCTCAGCCCCACAGGGACTGCAATGGTTGCAGTGTTTGTTACCATTGCCTCCCAACAGAGCGTCAAACTCAGATGTTGTAAACTAGCACGAAGTCATTGTCATTTCTCTTGCATTGGCTTTTCCCAGTATCCTCTGACGCTGATCAGGGCTCCAGCATCCAGATTCCCAAATCAATAGTCTAGATATTCCTTATATCCCACACCACTTAGATCAGGCAATTGCACCTCCTTCTTAAAGCCTCTGGAGCTCCTTCTCTGTTCTTCCCTTCTCCACACTCCACTACATCAGCCCAGATACATGGCTTTGGGGCCTTCCTTGTCAAGTCTGTTGTGCTAATCATCTACCCAACAGCCAAACAGAACTGACTAAAATAAAACTCTGACTGTCCCTCTCTAATCCAAAATTCCTTCCAATTTGACTAAATTCTACTCTTATTCCACAAAATTTTATTAAGTACTATGTCTCAGAAGCTACTCTTGATGTGGTAAATGGATTGCTAAATAGATTCTACCTGTTAGAACAACAAAAAAGCACTACCTTGCACTTCTCAGAGCTTATATTTTATTAGATATCAAGATAAAAGATAGAAAATAAATGCTAGAAGAAATTTAAGACAAAATTAAAAGACAAAGAACAGGGAAGTAGCAAAATAGCAGACTATATCTAATAAGGGTTTCTTCCCTCTGTCTGACCTTCCTTCCATCCTGCCTTCCTTCCTTCCTTCCTTCCTTTTTCAGGTACTAGAAGTTGAATCCAGGTCATCACATGTGCTTAGCAAGCACTCTACCACTGAGATAGACCCTCAGTTGCCTTCTTACTTTTTATTTTGACACGTCTTACAAGTTATCCAAGCTCGTAGCTCACAATCCTATCTTAGCCTTCCCAATAACTAAGATGGCAGGCCTATACCACAGCCTGGTTATGTTGTCCAAATTTGTTAGACAATACCTTTTATAATTTATATATGAAATATTGCCCCCAAAAAAACTCATGTTGAAGGATTGGTTCTAGCTAGTGGCACTGACAGGTGACTGAACTATGTGGGCTCTGACATAATCAATGGGTTAATTCATAATGATTACATAGACAAATGAGGCATAGAGTCTGGTTAAGAGAAACTAGTCACTGAAAGTGTATATTTAAAAGGTATATGTTATCCCTGACCCTTTTCTTTCTGTTGCTCTACTTCCTGGCTACTATGAGGTGAACAGTGCCTCATACTAGCCTCTTCCACCATGATGTTCTCTTGGCCAAAAGCAACAGAGCCAGTAACCATGGACTAAAACTTCTAAAACCATGAGTCAAAACAAGTCTTTCTTCCTCTTAGATTGTTTTGCTTGTATTCATTCCAGTGACAAAAAGCTGACTAACACTCAATCTCATAATGTTTTGAAACAGGAAAGCAGTGTGATTGCTTAACAGCCAAGGGTCCTACCTGTACTGAGCTGTATTCATGTTCCTCTCCAAATGAAGTAATAGCCCATTCTAACCTATAAACCCCTAGTAAACCTTAATAACACACTTTTATGGCCAAACACACTCTGGACTACATCAGAGAAGCAAGGATAATGAATCAGTAGTTTTTGAATCAGTCCAGCCTAGACTAGTTTTTATTGTATGCACAAAAGATGAACTGTATCCACTCAGTGAATTTTTTGAGATAACCCCTATATTCCATGTTATTCTTATGCTCAATAGTCATGATTAAAATAAGATACATCATGGAAATGACATGTACAGTGAACAAAGACTTATATAGTCCAAGCCTGTCAGTTTAAACAGAAAATCACTCACACCCAATCCTTAGCAATGAACTCTTCCTACTCCTAGACCTTCCAAAGAAAAACCCAAGTAATAACCAAGCACTCTTGAACTGTATGCTTCCTTAGACACAGTTGCTTCCTTGCAGTGTATGGACTCTGTACTTTGTTTCTGAATAAAATCACTTGCACTATGTTTTCAATTGTTTGAACAAAATGTAATAACCTAAAAACACCAGCCCCCGCAGAGAACCCCTGCCTCAGCGAAAATCAGTCAGAGACCAGAGAAAAAGAAAAACAAGGCCATGCATATGCCTGGGGGGAGGGGGGGGGGCAGTGTGATTAGGGAGAAGGACTAGTGCAAAAGTCCTAAGGTGGAAAGACACTTGAAGAACAGCAAGAAGACCAGTGTGGCTGGAGGAGGGAGGGATTGGATGTGTGGAAGACCAGAAAGGTGACACCTGGGTTCTTGTAATGGATGCTCCATGCAAACTCTTTGCAGACCCTTTCACAATTTGGCCTTTCTTACCAGGGTTCTTGCTTACAAATTCTTTCTCAGATTCCTTCATGTTGCTCCAAACCATATATTTTGCAAGTGGACTGTTCTACAGTCAACTAGAACACAGTTTCTCTCTGCCTTGCCAGGCCTTCTTACTAAACATACCCTGGACAGGGTTGGGGCTGTCTCTGAAACCCCAGGCCACAGGATCATCCCACCTGTGTTCTCAAGAGTGTTCTGTAAGAGCCCTGGGTTCTCTGATTTACCATTTTCCCTAGGTTGGACTTTTTGTGTTGCTAGCTCCCAGAGCACAGAGTAGTTAATGTCAAACACTGAGAGTTGGGCTGAGAGACATGTGGGCATCTCTGGTCTCTCCCAAGCAAAGTCAAATGCTCCAGAATATTCTTTTACTCTGAGTATCACCACAGTCAGAGCTCTAATGTTCTCAACTTCTCTGCCTAACTCTGAGTTTGTTTTGTGTAGCACTGTTTTGCCAAGGGCAAGAATGGCCTTTTTAACTTGAGTTTTTTTTTTTGTCCAAATATACTTAATAAAAAAGATTGATGATTCTATGTAATATAAGGCTATGGATTCTTCTTCTTCTTCTTCTTCTTCTTCTTCTTCTTCTTCTTCTTCTTCTTCTTCTTCTTCTTTCTTCTCTTCCTCCTCCTCTCCCTCCTCCTCATCCTTCTTCTCCTTCTTCTTTTTGTTTTGTTTTTGAGACAATGTTTATCTATGTATCCTTGGCTGTCCTGGAACTCACTCTGTAGACCAGGCTAAACTCTAAGATCTGCCTGCCTCTAACTCCTATGTTCTGGGATTAAAGGTGTACAACTGGCCAGAACTTTCTTCTTACTCTTAGCTGTACTCTCATCTGCATGCAATCTTGTGCTGATCCAGCGAAATCAGCTAAAATTGGATTATTCACTTATTTCAGCAAAAGTGTCTAAGTTGGGGGTGTGGAACAAGTAGCTCAATTGATAGTGCACTTACCTAACATGAAAAAACAACACAAACTGGTGTACAATAGCATAAATTTATTATCTCAGCATTCAGGAGGTGGAAAAAATGATCAAAAGCTTAGGGGTATCCTCAACTCTACACAGACATATGTAAGGTCAAGCTAAGACACAAAAGACCCTCTCTCAATCAGTCAATAAGCAAATAAATAAATAGTATCAAGGACAAAAAAGATGGTGGGAGTGATTAGCATACTGTGGGAAGGAAATCAGCATACTGTCTAAATAACACTCTCTATTTATTCTACATCTTAAACTTATTCACACCTTTGACCAAGAGCATCTCTTCTAGAAATAATTCTGAAGCACTAGTCAGAGATATCATCTGTATAAAAATATTCAATGTTCTGTCAACATTCATATTGAACATTGGAGACAGAGACTAACAACAATATATATGAGTTATGATATACTCATATGTTGAACTAGGATCTTCATCAAAAATTTTTGGAGAGTTAAAAAGTGTGGAGAAATTCATACAATACAATGCAATACATACAATTTCTCTTTTACTAAAAGACCAGAAATACCTCACTCACACTATAACTGGTTCCTGCTGACTTATAATGGGTGAAATTCTATTTTATTTTATTTTATTTTATTGCATTTCTCCAACTTTCTTATATTAATTATATAAAAATAATTTTAATGGTAATTATACAATGTTTCACACATCTAACACTACAGGAAATATTAACAGATATCTACTAGATCCACATTTGTAATAAACATTAATTTCAGATTGACTATATATTTAAACATGAAGGCAAAATGGTGAAAGTTTGAGGATATAGAAGACCCTCTATGATCTCAAGGCAGGAAGGATGTTCTTTAACAAGAAATACCTTCAAATCATTGCCTAATAAGCCAACTTAAAGCTAATGGTTTAAAGCACAATTAATTATTATCACTAACAGGTATAAAGTTCAACATTTGAGCCAAGTTTAACTGGGCAAGCAGTTCTGTGGTCTTTGCTGAGCCCACTCATGAAACACCATCTAGTCTCAGGTTAAGTGAGGCTGACTATCGGTGGGGCAATAGACATCTTTGACCATATAGACAAAGTGGCTGTTAGGTTCCAAGAGAACAGAGGCATGATGCATGCCTCTGAGCTCAGAGCCAGCACAGTATCATTCCATCTTTGACAGTTGGGAAGAAGAGACATAGGCTAAATTCCCATGGTCATAGGGCGATTCAGACCTACCTTCTGTGGTGTTTACCTTTCAAAGATAATGACTCCCAAACCCTGAAAGCATACCAGATGGCAAAAAAAAAAAAAGCCTCTTTAGCTTTTACAAATATTTAAGGACAAGTCATTGGGCTAACAGAAGAATTCCTGGCTTCCCAGGGGAATGTTCCAAGAAAGGAAAAGGGAAGATGCCTTTCTTTCCATTTGTACACTGGAAATTTTACTGTTTTAAATTTATCCTAGCACATGATGATGAGATAAAAGCAGTGAGTAAAGTATGAGTCTGTGTCCTGAGTCTGTGGAAAATTACCACCATTCAGATACCAGAAGGAATGACCTGGGATCAGGCAAGGCACTGATCTTCAGAAGATAAGATGGAGGGCTGCTGTCCTAAGGACCATTTTGCTCAAAAAGGCAGGGGTAGGTGGTTCTAGAATGTTCCAAGTATACTTTGGCAACATCTCTGGACAGGTAGTCTCAAGTACTGGAGCATGAGAAATGCTTTGCAATATGTGAAACCCACACTAGCCAGGCTTTGGGATCTTTTCTCGCGGGCTCAGAATCCCCTTACTGGAGACCCTTCTTGATACCTAGGTTATAGTAAAACACTTACTTCCAGTAACAGACAAACTGCAAACATTTTCAGTAAGCTTCTGCAAACCACAGAGGATGGCAACAACATCCCCTTTCCCACTTCAAATCACAAGTGACTCTGAGGCGAAAGTGACCTGAGCCAAGGAAACATGCCTAAAGATAGTTCCAGAACCTCCAACCAAGAGCAAGAGGCAGATTGGCAGCAGATGCTTGAAGAATAACACAAAGTGGAGAGCCAGGTTCAGAAAAAAAAATGCACAGAAGCAGCAGAGACTGTCAGTAACTAACAATTTATATTTTACCATGAAATAAACTTTAATATAAAACAAACTTTTAAAAAATGAAGATTTAAAAATGCCATGGAAGACAATATAATTCTTTTTTTAAAAATGCTTAATTTGGTATTACAGGCCTGTAATCACCATACTAGGGAGGCAGGGTCAGTCATAAAGAACTCCAGATGTAAAGGCAGGCAGATTAGAAGTGCAAGGTCATCCCAACTACATAGTTAGCTGAAGCTCAGCTGAGCTACTTGTACTTGAGCTCTTGTCTCCAACAAAAGAAAACATTTAATGAAAGAAAGAGAGAAGAGAAGGGGAGACGGGAAAGGAGGGAAAAGAAGCCAACACTCTTTCAGAAGCCCAAACCAAGGACCAAAAAAGCATCATGCCTTGCTTTGCAGAGTGAAGCCAAAAGCAGAACTAGAGAATTACTAGCATCATCAGCTGCTTTCTCCAGACACTGTAGATGACAATTGGAAGGGGATGGAGTTCTACAGGATCCCTGTCTGGTTGGGAGTGAGGGAGTGGGGCAGGGGTGAGGTTGTTCTAGGATCTTAAAAATTACAGCCCTTTTAGACAAAGGACCTCTGATGATCTTAAATTAAACAGCTCTTAACTTGTGTGCATACCATTATTGGGGCACTTGTACACATACACCTTATTTGAGGTGAACCAGGGGGTATATATGGACTTTGGAGAGTGGGAAGGCAGTTTTTTAGGGTAAATGAAAATCACTGGCTAGAGTTAAAAGTTCTATGAATGCCTCATTTGTATAGAGAGGCATTCCAGGAAGCCCAGGTACTTGCTTGGCAGGATCTTAATGGGAGCTGGGGAGTTTGTAAGTCTGCCAAGGACCTCAGTCTTCCCCAGGTAGAGGCTGTGGGGATACCCAGGCAAAGACAGGGAAAAGGAAACCCTATTGGTAAAGGAAGTTCTCCATTTTGCGCTGAGCTCATATAAGCCATCCAGTCCTGATAAACTTTGACCTTAATTTGTGCTTCACTTCCTCTGCTTTCTTCCTCTCAGGGTGTCCAGATGCTGCTGCACACAAGGTTGGAAAGATGAAGTGGAGTCTGGAATTGGCAGGATCTTAGGCCAGCTGGGAATCAGTGGAGGGTAGGGGGCTTCTCTGAGGATCTTCAATGAAACAGCTCTCTGAGACAATTTTAGCTTGTGCATATACCTTCATTCAGGGTGGGCTTATACACATACACTTTATTCAGGGTGAATGAAGGGTTATATAGTTTTAGGGAAAGAGGATAAGAATGTTCAAAGTTGGCTAAGGCTACAGAGATGACTCAGTTAACATGGAGAGGCATTCCAGCAGTCTCAAGGGAAGGACTACGTGACATTCCTCAGGTAGTCAATGTGGGGTCTGGAATCTCCCAGGTAGAGAAGAGGAAGCCCCAGTGACAAAGGGAGTATCATTTTGCACCAAGCTCGGGGCTTTCCAGTAACCTTAGCAGAAGGGTTTCCTCACAGCCATTAAGCCTGATGACCTAAGTTCAAATTCTATGGTGAAAGACTCTTGCCAATTATTCTCTGACTTACACACACATCACATCACATCACATCACATCACATCACATCACATCACATTAGAAGCATATACACATTCAAAAAGAGCACACATTAAAAATAAAAATTTTAGTACACATACCTTGGCAATAATCAATAGCTCTTTATAACAGGAGAGAAGTCATACTTGGTACTGAAAAACTAGCCAACTACCCAGGGCTGTTGAAGGCATGGATCTCAAAGGAAAACCTACAACTACAACCTTACTAAACCAGCATAATCCCTAATATTATAAATATTTGTCTTTCTACACACAAGTAAGCATAGTCCTCACCTCTCACAAAGAAAACTTCTCTTTGCAACAAAAGGAGATCATTACAGAAAACAAAAAACAATTAAAATGCAGAGTTGTGGAGCCCAGTATCAACTGATACATCTACAGTACAATTCCTGAACCAAAGGCTCAGAGATCGTTGCAGAAGAGGGATCAGAAAGAGCTAGAGGAACAGTGATTTTTACTATAAGATGATGTCTCTTAGGAATGTGAGAAGCTACACCAACTAAGTTCTAGTAGACAGAGATGATGAAGATAGAGATAAAGAGATAGATGATAAGTAGATAGATGATATAGATGAGATAGATAGATGATAGATAGATAGATAGATAGATAGATAGATAGATAGATAGATAATGGATAGATAGATGATAGATAGACAGATGATAGGTAGAAGATAGATAGATGGAGATAGATAGATAAATAGATAGATAGATAGATAGGTAGATAGATAGATAGATAGATAGATAGATAGATAGATAGATAATGGATAGATAGATGATAGATAGACAGATGATAGGTAGAAGATAGATAGATGGAGATAGATAGATAGATAGATAGATAGATAGATAGATAGATAGATTAGTAGATAGACAGCAGATAGTCAGGACTACACAGAGAAATACTTATCAGGTGTACCCAAGTCTTGATGACCAGGGAGCCTTCACTTTTACGAGAGGATGTCATCTGAAGTCTTACCTAGCTCTCAGTCCAATATGGAAGAGAAAAAATACTTACCTGGCACTCAAAAAATTCAGTGAAAAGACTCCCTTTCATTTCTTTCTAAAGATAAAATTTTTGATGATATACTACCCCTAAATGAAGTAGATATTCAAGCTTAAAAGGACACAACATGGATAATACATATAGGGATAACACACAGAGACTATGACTCCATGCACAAGGCATGCACAAATTCAAACCAAAGAAAATCCCACCAAGAAGGAGAAATAGGCACATAGTCCCATCCCCAACTAATAAACTATTTGAAAATGATAGCTTCTGGGAAAGGGAAAACTAGTTTTCTCCAATGGACGATCACTGGGTATATCAACCACACTCCAGGGCAGGCTCCATGCCCAGGAGTAGTAGGCTAACACAAAAATGGACTGCATATTTTTTGTGCACTTTTTGTTTTCTGTTTGCTTGGTTGGTTTGGTTTGGTAATTTTTGTCTTACTGGTTTTCGTTTGTTTGGGGGTTTGTTTTTTTAAAAGAACAAAAACATGGAGTTGGATGGGTAGGGAGGTGAGGCAGATCTGGGAGGAATTAGGGAAGAGGAAAGAATGTGAGCAAAATATATTGTACAAAAAGAATTTATTAAAAAAGAAAAAGAATTAACCAGACTAGAAAGGCATCAAAAAGAAATGCAGAACAGATGAACAATCAACCTCAGCACAGATTAGGACATTGCTGAGTCTTAATAAGTTATACAATTCAAGACCTGGAAGGTATTTATAATGTTATAAAGATGTGTTTTTCTATTATAAATCTTCTAATCAAAAGGTTCTCCAAAACCATAAGATATAAACGTATGTGCCCATGCTTCTGTGTATGTGTGTCTGTGTGTAGGTGTATATATCTGAATGAGGTTTAGAGTTCTTGGACCCTGTTCAGTTCCAACAGCTTACAAATTTGAATCTGCATTTCTGTTAAGTGTGAGTATTACCACTAATATAATGCTACCCACACCACCCTGACTACAAGAATACCTAAGTCCTACTTTCATTTGCTGAGAGGGTGAAAAGTTAAGGCTGTGAGGTGCTGCACACCCCATATTTCTCTAACAGCATTGTAATCATTTACTCTAAAATACACTCATATTAACTTTGAAATACTTAGACCCACAAAACTGAGGGACAGTGATGTGCCTTTAAGAAACTTGCAAGCTTTGGGGCTACGGCTTCCCACAAAGAGGTAAGCAGTCAATGTTTTGCAAGCAAAGCAGGAAATATGTTGAAAGTCATAACCACAGCAAAACTACCACATCAGGCTAAGAGAGGTCCTCTAAATATGAGGATATCACTTACTATCAAGGACTTAGAACCAAATTTCATGGCCTGTAGAGTAATCATCTAATCCAGTAGTTCTCAACCTGTAGGTCATGATCCTACAGGAGTTGCATATCAACATTACAATTCAAACCAGTAGCAAAATTACAGTTATGAAGTAGCAAGAAAATAATTTTATGGTTGGGGGGGGGGTCACTTCAACATAAAGAACTGTACTATGAAAGGATTGCTGCATTAAGAAGGTTGAAAACCACTGATAATCCAAAATGAAGTTTTATGTGTAGCAAGTTATTACAGAAAAAAGGCAAAGAAACCCTACACCTCACTTCTTCAAAAATACTGTGGTGAGACAGTATAGTAAATAGTAGTTCATTATCTAAAATGTTAGATCAAAATTTAAAGAAAAGGGGTTAAAAACTACGAGTATCCATAAGTTGTTAGGGGAGTCCACAGGTCTAGTGTGTAGGGAAGGAGCCTCCAAGCCACATCAGAAACATCAGGAAGAAGCATTTATCCCAGCAGATCCAGCACCACCCTATTCTCAAAGCCTCCAAGTGATACATACAGCAGGAAACTGACGCCTCAGAGGGATTGGTGTGGAAGACCTGAAGACTCAGCACATTTATTCACAACCCAAACTGCTGTCATACTTGAGCCTAGAATAAAGTCTCCAGGAAGATGTGATTTTAAGCATTCATCTGAGAAAACCTAGTTTAATGTCAGAAGACTGTTTATTCAAAGGTCAATAGCACATCGTAAAAACAAGCTTCAAGATCAAAAGTTCAAGATCAGGTCAGCAAGATGATTTGGTGAGCAAAAGCACTTGCCCTACAACCCTAACAACCTGAGTTTCATCCCTGAATCACACAGTGGAATAAGAAAACTGTCAAAAGCTGTTTTCTGAACTCTATACATGTGAAATGGTAATTAACATACATGTACATACATATATACTTACACATATCATAAATATTTTTTAAGTCCAATGTCAAGGGCTTGAAAACAGACCTTGAAAGTTCTATTTATGCCTTTGTCTATTATGGATAGCTGCTTCTCAGGGGTGGGATGTTGCATTTGATTAATCAAAAGCAGTTAGAAACATGTCAAGAACATTTTTTAAATGTCATTTGTAGGAGAGAGATGCTTCTTTGCCCACTCCTTGCATGACTCCTCTGGGTGGGTGTAGGTGTGCTGGAAGGGTGGAAGGGTCATTTCCTGGGGTTTTGTAACAGAACATTTGAGCCACTTAAGCAATCAATTATGAGTCACAGGTAGGGTAGATGTGACAGTCTAGCTTAGAAAGGCCTGTTTTGAAACAGAAGCTATGGTGACTGAAGAGAGTGTATTGAGTTTCAGAATGACTAGGAAGCCCCCCTTGTCTGCCTCCTCCAAGCTAACCATCGCTATACTCAGAAAACTTACTAGAAAGCCTTGTATACTTGCAGGGAAATGAGATGTGGGGAGACCCAGTAATGAGCTTCTCAGCAATCCCTCCTCTAGCCCTATGTTTTCAGGAACCCCACATGCATATCACAAATTCTATCTGCAATAAATAGGTTCAGGCTCAGCAGACTGATAGTATAGCTCAGTTGGTAGAGTGTTTGCCCAAGAGGTGCAAAGTCCAGGATTTGATTCTGAGAACCAAAGAAACTAAGCATAATGGTGAGATTCTGTACTCCCAACACTCAGGAGGCAGAGGGCTGGAAGTTCACTGCCATCTTTGACTATATAATGAGCTTGAGACCAGCCTTAGATACATGAGATCCAGACTCAAAAGAAAAAAAAAGAGCTAAAAACAGAAAAGTCTAATAATAGTTGTAAGTGATGATAAACTAGTGCTTCCCGAGTCATCATATGTTAATGAAACACCTGAGGATCTTATCCCGAGTCATCATATGTTAATGAAACACCTGAGGATCATATAAAAATTAGTCCTCTGATTCTAAAGGTCTGGGTTGGCTCTGAGGTTTGGAATCTCTAACAAGCTCCCACCAAAGACGATGTTGCTGTTCTCAGCACACTGCGCATTGAAGGAAGGCTTAATCAAGACTCATGTTTATTCTCACTGAGGTGCAAGAACCCTAAAGTCTGACCCTGCTGGAAACATGAAGATTATGTCATGGTAAGTGGCATCAAAGATGGGAACTCTGGCTTCTGCTTCCCTGTCTTTATTCTATGAGTTCCATACTTAAGATCACCTTGTGAACCAAGATGGCTCCTGGAAAGCCAGAACACCCAGCTCCAAGCCAGCAGAAAGAGGCAACACAGCACAACGGAGGGAGGAAATATTCTACAAGCCATAGCAGCGCCTTCAGAGTTCACTTTTGTAGTAGTTCTCTACGTGCTGCTCCATCGTTTACCCACCAAGGAAGCTTGGAGAGATTAAGAAAGGTTAAGTTTTTTCTGGTACCAGCTTTAAAACTGTAAAGTTACAATGTCAACTTCATCCTTATATCCTGCTGCTTCAGGTTTGTGCCACCTACCAGAGGGAGTGTGGCTTCGGCAGCTTCTCTCCAATGTTGTTTTGAGAAGGAGAAATCTGGGCTCTGCTGTCGTCATCTACATCACCCAAGAGCTACAGCTTGGAGTCAGAATGAAAGTAGGTGAAAAACTGCTGACAGTGAACAGAGCAGAGGATGGCTTCTTCTGTTAGAACCAGACAAACTGGAAGTCTTTAGGCCTTGCTTTGAAAACTGGCCTTGGTCTTGCTTCTAAGATCTGAGACCCATCTTGTGCTTCAAAGAGTAGGCCTTTTCTACTGGGCCTGGGAGCTTCTTTTGGTGCACAGAAGGCAATCATCCTCTGCAATATTCTGGCTAGACTGCCTGCTCCTCTTTCTCAACTCAGACTTCATAATGCCTGTGCTTATTCCACTTTTCTTCACGAATCCCTGGATCCCTTCTACTTTCAATAGAATCTCAAGAGTGCTAAGGCTGAACCACTAGCAAAATCTGCTGTACACTCCCTGATGTTTTAGCTAATTTTCTCCTGTGCTTAATATCTGTATTGCAGCTCTCCATCTTCCCACCTAAGAAAGAAGTTCTGGGATAACTTTGGGGGAAAATCATTGATGTGACAAGGAATTATCTATTAAAAGCTACTAGTACAAAGGGAGTTGTCCAACCCAGATGGCAGCATCAACTAAGTGCTATCTGTGGTTTAGATATGGTTTAAGTATGAGCCCTAGAGATTCATGCGTTAGAGGCTTGGTCTATTATGATGTGATGTGGAAGAAAACAAAGCCTTTAAAAGGTAGCTCTAAGTAGTTAGGTCAGGAGAAGGTGGCCATCAATCCCTGGAAAGAACTAATAAGATTTTCTTGGAGATCTGGTTCATTCTTGGAAGAGGGTTTTTAGAAAAGAGCAAGCCCTACCTCCTGTCTCTCTCTGTGACCTCTCCTTTGTGTTGACCACCTAAGGGGCCTCACCAGAGAGCAACGCCAATGTCAGCCTCCAGAACAATGACCTAAATAAATCTTGTTTCTGTATGAAGTATCAAATCTTGGGTATTTTTTTAATAGCAAGATAAACAGATGAACACATTAGGATAACTGGAGTTCCTCACCATGGAATGTGGCAAAAAGTCATAGGGAAACATTTGCTTGTTAGGAACAGTATTTAATTAAAAAAAAAAAAAGAGGCATATTGTAAGCCTACAACAAATAGATCAATAGTGCCACAAACTCCTCTTTTCCACTTGAGATAGCATCCTGTTATAAGTCCAGATTGACCTCTAACTCATGTCTCTGCTCCTTGAGTGCTATACAGGCATATGCCTTTATACCCAATTATCCCCCAAACTCCTTCTGTGGCTTTTCTAGCTCCATACAATAATCAGAAAAGATCATAGCTATTCTATCCTATTCATAGCATGAACCGATGTGTGTGATCCCACAATGTGTGTGATTGGTCCATGCAAGGTGCTTATTTGGTGACTGCTGTGCTATTTATCCATTCCTGACTAACATAGGAAAGTCTAACCTAGAAAAGAAGTATCTCTCTCCTGCCTTCTGTACAAAGGTAACATTGAACAGGCCAATGTGAACATCAGCCCAAAAGAGCTCAGTCATAATATTTTCAATTTAGGCTGCTGTCTTGAAGGCAATTATGATTTCCTAAATGCCACAATGATTCAACCACCACAATCAAACCTCTAGGAACATATATGCTCACTTTTTTCTCATATAAAATCTATGCTAGAATGACAACTCCATTCTACAAAATTGCCAGAATCTCAGGTTATTTACCTCTTGCTCTGACAATTTCGGTGCTGTCCTCATCTATACTGTCAATGGTGTCTCGACATATTTACATTGCGGCAAGTAGGAAAAATGATGTGGACAAGTTTTTAACCCTGTAAAGGTATCACCTGGAAGTCAGTCAAATTCTATTGACCAATACAAGAAGTTAGAAGTAACAACATGGAAGTGTTAATCCTGTTCTAGGAAGCTGTGTGACTAACTCAAAATCAGAGCTTTGTTACTCTGAGTGGGAGAAAGTGACAGAGAATATTTCTAGGTTTTTTTTTTTTTCTGGAGAAATTGGACTGGATATCTTGAGGAAAAAGAAAGATGGGTGTCATACAGAAAGCATCACAGCTGCAGGTTTAGTAGGAAGGAGATCATGAACAGGCCCCAACATCCTGTGAGACCAAACACCACTGCTCTTACCAGTGGACATCCTGCCCCCAATCTTAGAGGCCACAATTGCCAGAAGTCTCTGCTGCATCTAAGAAATTCAGTTCTACTGGCCAGTGGTGCCTTTTATAGATGGGGAAACTGAACCTTAACTGCTTTATCACCTATCTCCCTGCCTTTGACCTTAATCAAAGAAGAAAAATTACATCAGAATCTGTTGCTTTTGGCCCTTGCTTAGTGGAATAGAAACGAGCTATCAGTGAGAGATGTTATCTAGTTTCCTCTGTGTAGAAGATGCAGATAGATGTCAGAAGGGTCCTCTGACTAAGACCACAAGCTCAGGATGTGTGGTCCATAGCAACACATCAATAGATGAGCTACAGGGGCAGGGTTTTTCACTGTGTACAGCATAGCCAGTTACACAGCTTCACTGAGGCTCCCTGTGTTAGAAGACTGTTGAAGTTCTCAGCCCAATAGAAAGTCTGTAGGATAATCTGGGAATTGAAGCCAGAACCTGACACATGAACTCAGGTTGCTAAGAAAAAAAAATCCTTTTGGGAGGCAAAAATGGATTCTGAAGGATATGACTAACAATACTCCTTGGCCAGCAATAGTTAGTTGATCAAATCAGGGATCTGTTTGAAAATAAAAATCCACAATCACTTAAGAGACTTTATCAGATTTGTAATATGTATGAGCCAGTAATCAACAAACTCAGAGATATAGACACTGCTAAACTTAAGAATGGGCATCTTCCAGACCAGAAGCAGATTGTACCAGAACACTAATGCTCCTAAATGGCCAGATGGCCCTCAGGTCAAGATTAAACATGTCAGACAGCATCAGGAAAAAAGAGGCCAGGGTGTGGATTACCGAGGATCTTGACTAAAGTAACAACAGAGCAGGGCTTCAGCAATGACTGAAAATTCAGCCCTGTAAAACAACTACTAATAAACAAACTTTTCAGAAACTCAACTCAAACCAACTTGATTAAAAAAAGGGAATTTGTGGGTTACATAATTGAACCACAAAGAATTTAAAGATGCAGCTGTACTCAGAGACAACTGAATTTAGAGATTCAAATATTCTCAGGACTTTCTCTCTGTGTACCTACATCTTCACCAGCTCAGACTCATATTTCAAAGTGCCATAAACTTGGTGGCCTCCACCACAGACATTAATTTCCCACAGTTCCAGAGGCAGGAAAAAGGATGGCAAGTTTGGTTCAGGGTAAGGGTTCTCTTCCCATCGTGCAGATGGGTGCCTGCTTGCTCATCAATGTCTATAGGAATCAATGTCTATAGGAATAATCCAGTCTGATCTAGCTGTGGCAGCTAGTATGAAGTCACTAACAAAAGCTGGCCCTACCCTTCTGTGACTAATGGTATCTGCTAGTGTTAACAGAAGGACCCCTCACACTGACTAAACTGAGAAGTAGGAGGTAGCCTTGAAAGTTTACAGTATCAGCAGCTTTTATCAAAAGGCCCTGTCAGCTGTTGGAATTCAGTGTCCCAGTCACTGGGACAGAGTGTGAGGCAAAATGGTTTAAAGTTCAAGGAATAGCCCATTCTTACAGAGTGCTGGAAATCAGCAGTTTCCAAGAGGAACAGAAAGAAGGGGGTCCAGGAGGAAAAACACAAGGGGTGAGAAACAGAGGAACATAATCTGGAACAGAAGCTGCTAGGGACTTCCATCGACGTAAGCCTCAACTCTGGGATGGGGGTCTCATAAGCCACAGACAAGAAAACAGCATTCACAACAGTGATAAGGAGGTTACAGAAACAGGAAGCCAACCAAGCCCAACAGCCTCCCAACCATGCTGGTAGCACACAGAACCAGCATGAGGAAATGCTGAGAGTTTAAAACTTGGGGTGCCTGGCCTTAATCAAAAACCCTGAGCTATCATTGCTCTCTTATAATAATCAGCATTTCAAGGTTATTACAAGCCTATGACAAAAACATCTTTGAAAGGTCCCTGGGAAATCCACCCCCTGAATGGCACTACAAGACTGGACTTTGGTCTGCCCTCAGATTTTCTGCTGAAGGAAGGAACTTTTTTTTTTTTTTCACTGAAAGGAAGTGGACAGAGCCAGCGTTACATGTAAAAGGCCACAGGAGATCCTGCTGCAGTCAGAACCATTTCAAGGAGTTTCTGGGACTTCTATATGAGAATTGTTTTCCCTGGCTCACCTCACTGACATCTTTAGAAAACTTGCACTGTTCACTCGTATGTGCTCACTTCCTGCTACCAAGCTATTAGAACTAACCTGGACCCCTCTGGGCAGATAGGATGTTGTAGTTCCTTTAAGTAAATATCAAAAGTTGCAAATAGTTAAAAAGTTGAAGTCTAACCTATCACCCTGAAGCTCTACTTTAGGTTACCTCAAACACAAGTCTCAGAATAAATCCTGCTCCAAATACAGATAGCTGTTAACAGACAATGCCTTAAAGCTCTAGGAGACACTGGGGTAGGGAGGTCTTAAAAGACCGAAAGCAAAGACGTGAACACATACTCGTGGTAACTGACATAACTAATTTAAACCTATTTATTCATATGCAACTGGTATTACAGTTGAATACTTATAGGAAGTGGGGTCTATTATTTTTGCTTTCAAAATCCCTTTGTAAGCCAGGCGTGGTGGCACACGCCCTTAATCCCAGCACTTGGGAGGCAGAGGCAGGCGGATTTCTGAGTTCAAGGCCAGCCTGGTCTATAAAGTGAGTTCCAGGACAGCCAGGGCTATACAGAGAAACCCTGTCACTTAAAAAAAAAATCCCTTTGTAATCTACTCACCCAAAAGATCAAGTCTGACCCCTGAGTGCATACCGAGGCGTATACAGTAAGGTACATAGTTTGACCCCTGAGTGCATACTGAGGCGTATACAGTAAGGCACACAGAGATGACTCTTTGTTCAGTAAAAACATGAACATTACAAATGGAGGTACATTTTGTGTCTCCTAAACCAAACATTTCTATATAAGGTATGTAAGGTTTTTACCAGGAAGCTCTACACCAAAATGCCTTCAGGAGGAACAGGAGTAATTCTGAGTGAGGCAGAGTTCATCCATCCAGGTGCAAGCACCAGAAAGATAATGGTCTCGTATACAGGGCCAGGTGTTTGGACTCTTCATCAAACAATAACAGGTTAAAACCAGATGAGCAGGCACTGGGGTCTACCTAGCCATGGGTAAAAATTGAAATAATTAAATAAGACTCCTAGGAAAGCATCCAGTCTCTCAAACCCAGGAAGATGGGGGTAACAGGTGGGAAGGCATCTGAGACGTGGCCCGTGCTGGGGCTATAACCACTGAGGTGACACTTTGGAAGAGATTAAGACTCCAGCCATCAGTACTCATTGCAAGTGACATGAATAAAAGCTTCAAATTCTAGGGAGACTCGGTCACTCCCAAAAGTAATAGAGAAACTGAGAGGAAATCCCAGGTGTGAGAAACCAGACTTAAGTCAGGGTCACATATGTATATCTGAAGATTAGGCCTAAAATATTAAACTAAGCCCCCTTAAATGTTCCCTCTCAAAGTCAGAATTAATCCCAGAAGTAGGAGCATTTCAATAAGCATTTTCAGAAAACTAACTTCAAGTGGCTTAAACAGTAAAGGAATTATCAAGTCACAAAATGGGAGCTCATCAGAGTGTGCCTTGGGTAGCTTCATCCCTCTGCCCCATCTCTTCTTTTCAAGGATTGCTTTGACTCATCCTCTCTCAGGATGAATGAGAAAATAAATCATCTGCAGGCTGATAGCAAATGCTGCTCACTGTGCTGAGCTTGTATGTGGCAATGGCTGCACATCAGGGTCCCTGAGTACATTAGCCACAGTGAATATCTAAACAAGGTCATCTTTTTTTCCCCCAAAAAAACTTGATTGGTGTATGTTCACTGTAAACACTAAGTCCTGTACCCTGATTATATTTGCCCTTTGCCCTTTGCCCTTTGCCCTTTGCCCTTTGCTTTCCACCTTCTTCCTCTAGTTCCCTTCGTTCTCCAAGTCATGCTTTTAACCTCATGATGGAAATGAGAGAAAAAGTGACATTATGAAGATCTGTCTGGTTCCATCCATTTTCCTTCAAATGGCATAATTTCATTCATTTTTATGACTGAATAAAAGACTGTTGAGTATACATTTCGTTTTATTTATGTATTCATCTGTTGGCAGACACCAGGCTGCTTCCTAAAACTGGTTATTGTGAATAGTACTGTAGTAAACATGGATATACACATTTTCTGTGTCATGTTTTCTCAGAATCTTTTGAAAATATTCCCAGAAATGAAATAGCTGGGTCATGTAGTAATTCCGTTTTTGGCTTTCTGAAGAACTTTCATGCTGATTTTTGTAGTGTCTGTACAAATTTACATTCCCACTAACAACGCATAAGGGTTCCCTTTCTCCCACACCCTTACTAAGTTCTTCTTCTTCTCCTCCTCCTCCTTCTAGATTATTTTTAAAAAACTTTTTATTGATTCTTTGTAAATTTCACATCATGCACCCCAACCCACTCATCTCCCTGTTCCTTCATATCTTCCCCTGCAACCTTTCCCTGAAAAGAAAATTAAAAACTAATATCATGAAAGCTGTGGTGTGTCACAGTGTGTCTCACAATATACCATTTTGTTCATACATATTTACTTGGAAACGTTCATTGTAATGAGTCTTCAGTCTTGTTTGACGACTCTGGCTTCTGCTGCACCATCAATACTGGGTCCTCACCAGGACTCCCTCTCAGATATCCTCTAGTTCCCTGTGTCATAGAGACCCTGCAGCTTTGGATGTGTACAATCGATCCCTTTATGCTTTCCACCAGTTCATAGATGTTGGTATGGGCCAACTCAAAGCCCTGGATCTGGATCTGGGTAGTAGCTGAGTTGGTCAGCCCTCTAGCTCTCCCAAACCATCACCACTAGAGTGAACTCTCCAGCACTGCCCTGGCTAGATCACCCAATGCCACAACTGACAAGAATCAGGGTCAGCTCTCGTGTTCTCATGCCCTCACCCATGACACTAGGGCCAACTCTACTATGCTGCCCAGGGAGGTACAAAGCCCACTCTCCTGAGTTCTGTAGCCAGAGAGGGGTGGGGCCAGCTATCCCATTGTCATGACCCCAGAGACAGATCTTCAATCTGCCTGAGGTGGGAACATCTCTTCTGTGCCCCCACACTCTCTGGGCAGCTCACCCAAGCTCCTGCCACCAGGGCTAGTTCTACTATGCTGCCTAGGCATGATTCAGGGCCTGCTATCCCAAATGTTGCAACAAGTGAGGATGAGGCCATCTCTGCATAGCCCTTGGATATCAGCATGGTCCCAGGCAGTAGCCAGACCAGGGTCCTCTACATGGACTTTGGTTGTAATATGAGCCACAGAGACCCCTGCTGCTGCCTGGTCATGGACCTAGACATGGCCTTCAGCAGCAACAATGTAAGCCAGGGCTACACCATGGCCTCAGGTAGCAAGGCAGGCTCCATACACTAGGTTATTCCACTCCACCCTCACCTCTCCAGTTCTGCCTCTCTTCATACTGCTCAAACCATCCCAAGTCTCTTTCTTTCCCATCTTTACACTACATACTTGTATATCATAGTGGCTCATGGTGGGTGAGCCTCTGGGTCATCTGCTGTTTTCTTAATGATAACACTCCCACTAAAAATGCATACAACTCTCCTTTCCCCTTCTTTTCACCAGCATCTGTTGTTATTTGTTTTCTTAATGATAGTCATTCTGACAAAGGTACCTGATAACCTAAGTATGCCAATTTGGATATCTAATTCACTCCAGCTGGCAGATAATGAAGATTCAGTTGACATCCTACAGTAACCATGTGAGAAAACCCACAGATGGATGAACTTGGCTGGAGCATACTTGTGCAGGGAGATTGAAACAGGAAGTTAACAAGTTCAGGGCCAACCTGAGATACATGAAAAGTTTCATGCCAACCTGGGATATATAATAAGGCCTTTCCCAGGAAGGAAGGAAGGAAGGAAGGAAGGAAGGAAGGAAGGAAGGAAGGAAGGAAGGAAGAAGAGAGAGGCAGGAAGGGAAGAAAAGGAAAAGAACACAAGGGAAAGGACAGAAAGGAGGGGGAAATCCCACAGGTGAACAGCCCAGCTTCCCTGAATCCTATTACATAAAACCATAAGTAGAATAGAATGGTTGCTATAATATCTATGGCATGGAGTTATTTACTTCACAGCTGGGATGATCAATACATTACTATAGAAGAGTATGCAAAAATTAACCAGGAAAGACTCAAAGTCAATTTTTTTATACATATTCTAGCCTGATATACATAGTAAGTTCCAGATGTCCAGGGCTACAAAAAAGAAATCCCATTTTCTATTTTTAAAAAGTATTTTATCATTACAAAAATATCAAAAATTCATAAAACTTCCTCTGTGTGACTATTTTAAGGAATCAATGAAGATTTGAGAAATCACATGGAGTCTTGCAAAGTCTTGATATTGGAACCTGTTGACATTCACAAAGGGCACTCAATCCCTTTGGAGTGTCAGAGCTCCGTGCTAATGCGTAAGTCAGTCTCCATCTTTAACCAGACCTTCTAGAATGCCTGAAATTTAGAAAGAACACTAATGAATTATCAAAACTAGCCTTTGGTGTGTACTCAAATGTGATGGAAAGATTTCCTAAATCATCTTCATTTGTTCACATGAAATAGCAAAGAAAGCCAGAAGACACTAGCTGTCTGTCCCTGAGCCCTTTGTGGTACTTCCTCTGTTGTTTCAGAGCCCAGTTCCAGCCGTCCCCTTAGCAACTGGTTTTAGCAACCGCACCCTCTGACTGTGGGTTTTCTTTGCAGTGGCTTTAAGGTTTGAATATGAAATGTCTTCCACAAACAGACAATGCAAATCTTAGGTGTCAAGCCAATGGGCATTTGAGAAGTAATTGGATCCTTCAGATTCTGGACTCATCCTTTGGTAGATTCACAATATGATAGCATTATCAGGACACAGCCAAAATAGGAAGTGGGACCCAGATAGGGGAAGCAGGTCATTTAGGGTGTGCCCCTGAAGGATGTATCTTTTACCCCTTCCCCTTTGTGTCCTTCCTGTCTCCTTCTTTGACTTCTGGCCACTATGGGGTGAACAGTATCTGCCATATACTCCTGCCACCATGATGTTCCACCTCACTGATGATCTAGAAACACAGCAAAGGGTCAGGAACTAAGCATCTGAAACTATGACCCAAAATAAATTCTCTCTTTAGTTTGTTCCTCTCACAACAAATTTCACTATTTGTCATGGGGGGGGGGGTCTAACACAGAGTATATATACAAAGCCTCACAATGGGACTGTTGATGTAATTCAGTTGGTAAAGTGTTTGTTTATCACCAGCAGAGCCCTGAGTTCCATCCTCAGCACTGCATAAACCAAGCATGGTTTAATTCCAGCACTCAAGAAGTAGTAGCAGTTTGAAGCCAGTCTATGATACCCTGTCTCAAAACAAACAAATGAAAAGCATTGGAATTAAATGAACAGAACTGTCCACTGTGTTCACAGAATTCGTGATGGTCCATGGTAGCTTAGACTTCCTGGTAGTCATTTCCTTGAATCAGGCTGACTTTAGAGTATAGAAAGAAGTTTTCTGTCTTGCTGTTTTACGTTGTTGTTGCTTGCGGCCATGTCACAGGACTCTGAAGCACTACACTAGCTGGAAAGACTCATGAGATAAGGAAGTGAAGTCTCTACTAGCAGCCAGAGGAATGAACACCTGAGAGCAATTAAGTTCCACCTCCAGCCAAATCTCCTAATGACAGAGTAAACATTCTTCCCTCATCCAAGAAAGACTGTAGTAAAACTACCCCCACAAAGATGTCTCAAATTCCCAACACACAAAACTGTATGATACAATACATGCTTCTTGTTTAAGTCCTGATGTCCTATGGTAATTTGTACTATCTATAGGTAATATGCTCATTATACCAATGAAAAGTAAGCTCAGAAACAGCAACAGAGGTGGCACAGTGTAACCCCAGAGCATATTGGTTTGGGATTTCTCAAAGTCTGATGGTTCATCAGCCCTTCAATTGACTACAGATGAGAGAGGTAAGGCTGGGGGTACACTGAACCCATTCCCAAGCAAGATGGGCCACCAGCTCAGGTCCTCTAACTGGCAATCTCTGGTAACAGAAGGTGACCCAGATTCTCTTTTCCCTTGCTTGGTGCCTCCATTATGCAGAGTTCTCTCCACCTAAACAAAATAATTGACTCAAGTACCTGTGCCACTGGACCTCCACTGGTGCCACACACAGAATTACCACTGACTCTCACAGTTATAGCATTGCCAGCTATGTCCAAGGAGGGCTGTGGGGCAGGCCTTGCACCTAGGATCACTGCCTGCAACTCTGACCTTGCTTCACAGGTCCCCCATTGTTGATTCACAAGCTCGCTCTTGAATTGTTGCTAAGGGAGCTTTTGAAATGCACATGATATCCAGTTACTCACTAGTCATATGAATTTCAATCACCCCTGCATAGGCAGGGCTATGGGCTACTTGAGCTCTCTGGAGGAAGCAGAATGTGATGGCTACTGAATAACAACCAGCCAGTCCTACTGGTTCTGTCTTTTCATCCTTGAACACATTCCATTAAGAGTCACTATAATCCCTAGGCACAAGTGAATTGAGCAAGTCAGAGGGTTTTAAAAAAGGAATCCAGAAGTTCTAAGTAGCCCACTGCCGGTCTTCAAGGTCTCTCTAGTCAAGAGAGACCTGGGATGGTGAACCTTGCTGATAGAGTAAAGTAATATAAGCCTAGATCTTTCTGTGGAATCCAGGAATTCCAGCACCAAAGAGAAAGTAATAACAAGCAAGGTATAAGACACCTGGTTGTAAAGAAAACTCCAGAGCCTATTGTGGGTTAAGTAGGGTTGTGTTGCTAGCCAGTCTCCATCCCAGTCTCCTCAACCTGCTCCTTTTCAAACTGATTCTTTGGATCCTTGATGTTCTTCAGAGTTACTTTGGGGTTTGACACTGGGAAGAACCACTATCTAATAGAAATATTAAATTAGTCACGTATGTACTTTTAAATCCTTTTATAGACACACTATTGTTAAACATCTAAAATAGATAAAGGATGTAACTCAATGGTAGAGTATTTGCAAGTATGTGCAAGGCCCTAGGTTCAATCTCTGGGAGATGAGGGAAGGGGAGTAGACATGAGGAATAAGTTAAATTAATGCTATATTTAACATACCTAAAATATTTTAACATGTAATTAGTTTATTATATATACTAAAAAGACAGTCTTCATTTTTATTCTACTATCTTCAAAACCTGGTGTGTAGTTTGTACTTAAACACACTGTAGTTAAGATCAACATACCAACAATGCACATTCTCTCAGAGCTGTGTGCTTGACAAGTGTAAAGGAAGGAATTGTCCTTTAAAAAAAGAGACAGNTCATCAACTGCCAATAGCTCCTCACCTTGGGATGGGACTTCATGTACCCCTCCCCATACATGCTAGATAACTATCTAGCTTGATCTTGTGCAAGTAACATGTGCTGTGAGCTTATGACTGCAACGATCCTGTCATCTCCAGAAAATATTTTGAAGCAGTCTTCCAAAAACTCTGGTTTCCACAGTCTTACCCCTACCTCTCCCACAGTGTTCCCTGAGCTGTGTGTGCGTGTGTGTGTGTGTGTGCGTGTGTGTGCGTGTGTGTGTGTGTGTGTGTGTGTGTGTGTGTGTGTGTATTTAGGGATGAGCACTCCATAGTCACTTACTTAGTTTTGAGTACCTGTATTAACTGCTGTCCACTGCCAAAAGAAGTTCTCTGATGAAAGCAAAAGAGATACTAATCTATGGGTATAAAGGTTATTTAGAAGGCATTTTGATACTATGTCCATTTAACAAACTAATATTAGTAGATTTTCCCCAAGGACTTATGACCTCCCTAGTCGTGGTTACCAAATAGCCCAACTTTTAATGACCATGAGTGCCTCACCCAGATGACCAGTCCCAGGAAGAGGAAATGACATTATAAAATTTACTACCTAACAAGATAGTGAACTGCCTACCGCTTATCTATTCAAATACAATGCCACACAAATAGCCCAGGTAACTTACCATAACTGCCCTTAACTGGTATAAAAGAACCCCACTTCTCCTTGGGGATAGAATTCTATCTGAGCATTCACCTACTGTGTTTCTGTCCACAGTATTTATACTTTATAGAAACTTTTGTCATTTCTGGCATGGTAAATACTTTTCCTACTCCACATCCTGCTGCTGTTGCTATTGCTACAGCCACTGTTGCCACATTGGGTTTCTTCTCTTTGCAAGCACGACATGACAATAAGTGTTTAGGAACCACAGAAAAAGGGTGTGGGTATCAGTCTCCTTAGCATTGTTGAAATTATCCCAATAGAGAAAATAAAATGCTTGGGCAATAATACAGGCTGTAGAATGATTGTCTTGATCACAAGGGAAGATACTATGGTGTGTGCTGGGCTGGTTAGGACCCTGCAGCTAGCTTTTTCACTTCCTGGCTATGTGACTTGGGCAAGCATCTAGCCTTATTGTTCTTCAGTTTCCTCACCAATATAGCAAAGATCTTAATAGCATTCGTTCCTTGCATGTGCAGTGTGATGCACTGTTTGTGGTGATAGTTGTTCTTTAACAAAATGCCACATACTTAGGACAGTGAGAATCCCAGCTCTTAGTTCTTATACACTACCACAGGAATCCCTTAAGAAAGCAGCATTTTCTGTAAGTGCTCACAAGAGGTCAGCTTTTCCTCAGAGTTCGAGTGCAAGAGCAATCTGAGTTGCTATTATCTCTACAAAAGGGACAACATAATTTCAATAGAGGTTAGTAGTCAACACATTTCTCTAGCACCTTCTAATCAGAACTACCTGGCTGACCTTGGAGAAAGTTTGCAACTGAGAAGTCCTGCTCCTCATTTTACTTCCTTCCCATGGGAATAAGTCATCCATTTGCTCAGGACTCACAGATCTAGCTTGTAACTCTGCTGCCCACTTTTCCATGATCTCCTATTTCTTTCATAAGACAATGGCTAACATTTTTGCACTCTTACAAGCTTCAGTGGCTGCCTAGCATCACCCCTAATCTCTCCCTGATGAGACATGAACACCATTTCTGTTCTGCAATTGAGGAAGATGAGACCTAAGTAACTTTCCATTTTCCCATTGTTCTATATATAAAATCCAAGCTCTCAATCTTGTCTGTATATAGCATCATTTGAGGAAGGGGAAGACATTTTTTCCAGACATATGAGTACAGATCAGTGTAAATACCACAATCTAGATTAGAATATGTTCATGATCCCCAAAGTCCCCTTACAATTACCCGTTTTCTAAGATAATGACCTACCCAAGCAATCACTGATACACCTGTTTCCTTAAGTTTCATTCAAAATGTGCATTCTCCCACATATTCAACCTCTGAACAAGTTGCTCAGTCACATGACCACCCTGTCTTTGAACAGTAACTGGATGTTACTGTAAAGAGAAATGAAGGTACTCTTGCATTGGTATTGATGACTTCAGCTGCACAGTTGAGAAAGAGGAACAGACAAGGCTTCTGTGACAACCCCTATATCCTCCTCAAGCCCAATCCTCCCAAAAGTAACAGCCTAAAAAAGGGAGCCATTAAAGAGAGCTCTTAAAAAAATGGGATAGGAATGTTAAAGTGTAGATGTCCACTATTGATGACTTCTGGTTGGGGTGCAGGTGGAGGACTCGGATTCCCTTGGGCGTACAGGGAGCTGGCCACTGGAACAACACAAAACGGACCTGGGTTTCCTTGTTGTTTGTGTTTCCTCCCCGCCCCCCCCCCTTTTTTTTTGGCAGGGAGGTCACAAGGGAGGGAAAGTGGACATGGGAGGCCTGGGAAGTGAGCATGACAGGGGTTTATGATGTATAATTTCCAAATAATCAATAAAAAAATATTATGTTGGAAATTTTTAATTTTTATTATTTCTAAGCATCATCTCATTTGATTATTCATTTGTTTAGAGATGGTTTTGTTGTTCCTATCTCCAGGCTGCAGAGAATAAGTCTGCTATTATAAGTGTTTGTGTAAGACTAAGATTTCATTTCTCTGGGAACCAGTGTCCTATGACAATGATTCTCAACCTTCTTAATGATGCAATCCTTTAATACAGTTCCTCGTGCTGAGGTAGCCCCAATCATAACATTATTTTGTTGCTACTCCATAAGTATAACTTTGCTACTGTTATGAATCATATTATAAATACCTGTGCTTTCAGATTGTTTTAGGTGACCCCTCTGAAAGGACCATTTGACCCCCAAAGGTAACCCACAGGTTGAGAACTGTTGTCCTAGGGCATGATTCCCAGATCTGTTTGAGAGCCAACACTGCCTGGCTTCTATCGCCATTTTTAATATAAAATCAAATTTATTTTATTATTATCAACATACTGCAAGTGACATTTTTTTTTGTTTTTGTTTTTTATTTTGTTTTTGTTTTGTTTTTGTTTTTCGAGACAGGGTTTCTCTGTATAGCCCTGGCTGTCCTGGAACTCACTTTGTAGACCAGGCTGGCCTCGAACTTAGAAATCCGTCTGCCTCTGCCTCCCGAGTGCTGGGATTAAAGGCATGCACCACCACGCCTGGCCTGCAAGTGACATTTTTAAAAAGCAATGGTATTGTATAGGACACACCAAGTACAGATAATTTAGAGTCTTTGAAACTATTAATGTCTAATTTGATTACTTGATTCTTGTCTAACAAGAAAGTTGAATTGTATTGTACTAAGTACAAAACCACCTATTTCTGAAATTGTTTATCTATACCTTAGGTCACAGTTAAAGGTACTAGCATAGCAACTTCAGTTGCCTATCATCCTGTGTGAATGACATCTGGGTTTTCTGGTCTCTTCCATTAGTCTCTGTGTCTATCCTCCTACCAGCTTGCACAAGCTAAAAGAAAACAGAAAAAAGAAAGTTCGAAATCAGGTTGAATAATGCTTTCATCTTCACTCTTCTTTCTCAAAGCACTTTAGTGATTCTTGCTCTTTTTGCATTTGAATGTAATTTTAAAACAAGCTCATCTACATCTGCAAAAGTTCTTTAAAGATGCTAATAGAAGCTAACATCTGGTTTGTGAGAAAACTGACATTTTTAGTATGGTGATCTTACAACTCATGAACATGGCCTCTCACTATTCATTTCTATTTTCTCTGGTTTAATTCAGAATTTTGTAAGCGACAGTATACATAATGTATATGTAGTTTGAAAAGTGATACCTACCTAAGTATTTCTTTTTTGAGATATTATAAAAGGTATATTTAATATAATTAACATGTACTAATTTCAAACTTACAGAGATAATTTTCACCTGTTCAACTTTTATCTTGAAACATTGCCATAGTTATTTATTATAACGGTTGCTCCATTTTTTGCTCTTTTTGGAAATTCCTTAGCATTTTCCATGTAGACCATCATATCATCTGCAAACAAGTAGTTTCATCACCTTTGTTCTAACCTATGTCCCCTTAATTGCCTTTTCCCTCCTTATTGTGCTGGCTAGGACTTCCAGTACAGATTGAATAAGAGTAGAAAGAGCAAGACTTCTCTCTCACTTTGCTGTCTTACATGGAAACAATGTATCTTTCATTGTACAATGACAGTTGTAAAATTCTTATGATTTTTGTAAATATAAGACTGAGGAGATTCCTGAATATCTCCATTTAGTTTTTTTCATGAACAGGGTTTTTATTAAATATCTTTCCTTTATCAGGTGGTATGAGCATGTGACTTTTCTTCTTTAGATTAGGATATTATGTTGATTGACCTCAATTATAAACCAACGTTACATCACTGGTTCTTTTTACCGAAATTTTGTTAAAAAAAAAAAACTTTCCATATTTAGTCATCAAAAATGTCTTATATATATATATTTATTAACTTTCTGTACTATGTCTAATTTGGGCACTAACATAATACTAGTCTTTTCAAATGAGTGTGGAAGTGTTCATCTCATATTTTCTGGAAGGAACATGTAAAATTGGTATCATCTATTTAAACTTTTGAAATAAGTTGCTAGCTGAGCTATGTTGGTTTGGAAATGTCTTTCTTGGGAGACTTCAATTATTAATTCCATTTCCTTAATGCTGTTAGCCTATTCAAGTGCTCTGGTTCATATCAGGTAGTCTGTGATTCTTTTATCAATTCACTGGTCTTCTCTAAGTTTTTGGGATTTTATGTATAGACTTAAATAACCTTTGATTTCTAAGGGGTCTGTAGTAAAAACCTGTTTTAATCCTATTACTGAGCATTTTTCTGTCCTCCTTCATTTTGTCAGCCTTTGTACAGATTTATCACATTGTTTCATGTTTAAAGAACAAAATTTTGTTTTGTTTATTTTGCTTTTATATTAATTCTGCACATTGTAGAAGACTCTTGGGGACACTTCTAGAAATTTGGCCAGTATATTTGACCTTGGGCTAGGACAAGGAAGTAAGCTCAAGAAAATACAGCCAAGGAATGTGTTCCTGTATCTTGATCATCTTGATACGTTCTTAGAAATAGCGACCTTAGGATCTTTGTTTATGTTTTGTTTGTTCCTTGACTATTTTGTTTATACCTTAGAACTGGCTATATTCTTTGCATGTACCTAGAATGATATAAAAGAAGACTGGGAGAAATTAAACCTACCTTAGCACTTGCTGGGATTATACTATAATGTTGTCTAATTGTCTTTTCTTTCTTTAATCCTCACTCCCTCCATCAAGACCCTGTTGACTGACTGAGCTGGCTTGGTCACCCTTTTTTTTTTCTTTCTTTCTTATACTTGGCTTACTTTATTTTGCTCTTCTTTTTCTAGATGCTTCAGATAGGACTTTGATTACAAGGAATACTTTCTCTTTTCTAATGTAAGCATTTACTGCAGTAATTTCTCTATCTACATGGCTCACCTATATCCCACAGAACTTGATGTGCTACAATTCAAGTTTATTCCATCCACTGTCCTTTTTAACCCACCCCCCTCACCCAGACCCCCATAGTCTTGGATGCTATACAGGCATGCTTACTAGTAAGATCTGATGCATATTTTCAAGAAAATTAAGATAGATATAGATGATATAGATATGTTATGCTATAACAAATGTATATGAATACATGCATATAATATGCTATAACATATGAATGATAGGGGGTTAACTTAACACACATATATAAGAATATGTGTTAACATAAAAAGCATGAACTGTGCATCCATATGCACACACTCCAGAGCATACATATGTCCATACATACCCACATATATATGCCCATTGTAGGGAAGCTCAGAGTCAGCTCAAGACACCCCAAGATCAAGTTCTCAATACAAATAAGATTTATTTGCTCCAGAGAGACAATGGTTAGGTGTTGGGGTACGGTACACGGTCCCCCACTAGATGGACTAGGTCCCCTGGAAGGCGAACTGGGGCTTGTTAGAACTAGATGGGAGAGAAAATAAAAACACTGAGTCAGTTCTCTGGTCAAAGCATATTCTGTTTCTTTTTTTTTTCTTTTTTTTTTTCTTTAAGAATAACTGTTTATTTCTATATAACTTACTTATTAATATCAATTTAAATATTAATTTTCACCATTTGCTTCTGTTCATGGTTTCTTGACTTTGTTCATGGTCTTCATTTTACCTTCCAATATGTGAGCTGCACCCAAAATAAAGGGGTTTTAGAAATCACAGCTCCCAAAGTTGGACATCCACTACAGCCAACTTCCTGCTTGTTATTGGCAAATGTAGTCCTGGTAGCTTGTTTCAATCACTCTCCATGACAAGTTTTTGGAAAATATTTGTTCAAGCACCTTCAAATGAGACAGGTTTTGTTGCACCTGGTAGAGCCCAAGGACACGCGGGGGTTGGGGGGGGGAGCTCCGCTGCCCTCCATGCAGCCCAGTCACCTTGCGCTCTACCGCGCTGCAGGGAAAAGCGCGTATTCTGTTTCTTTACTGAAAAATCTCCCTTGATTTTCTTGGGGGAGGGGGGGCGCCCCCAGTCAGTTCTGTGCAGGCGCCTAGAATGTGGCCCGAAGTCAGAAGTGCTGTGGAATGTCCCAGCTGGAAGCAGGTGAACTGGGCAAGGCACACAGAGGCATTTAGCAGGACAAAGGAGGCCAGCCTAGCTGCAGAGCTAAGGCATCAGGTCTGAACTCCCAGCCTGGAGCCAGCATGGGGAAAGGGAGACCACAGTCAGGAAATAAGAGACAAGAGGAGATAGAGGAAGAGGAAGAAGGGGAAGAAAACATGGTAGAGAAGGAAGGGATGTTTGTCCAGTGGGGTTGGGGGACAACAACAGAAGACTGCCTCTGGATAGATAGGAGACAGAAGTGACGCATAGGCAAGTGGAGGTTTATAAAGGCAAAAGAGAAAAACCTTGTGTTATGATGGGGTTTTTAATTTTAATTGGCATGTTAGACAAGCAAAATGGGGCTTTTGATTGCTGGACTTCAATACTTTGATTCCTGGACCTTATAATCAGCCTCAGGAGGAGGAAGTGGCCAAATAAGGGAATAGATCTCTTAGTGACTAACTTTAGGAATATAATCTAATGGTTGTTATCAAGGCAGAGAGAATGGGGGAGAAGGGCAAGGCCTGTAAGAGCCATGTTTTCCATAATTGGGCTAGCTAGAGTCCCTTCACACATAGTATTCACACCTAACCAGAGCTCAAATGCTCATTTCTCAAACACAAAACTGATAGCTAACACTATAGTATATGAGAAACGGGAAAAGGAAGCTGTTTGGGGGTCAGGGGAAGCACCAAGTGCTTTTAATCTTTAGAAGAATTGGGCCAAACCAAAACTTGCAGCGGAAATATTGGAGACAGTGTGTCAAAGTCTGGTTTGGCAAATACACTGAATTCAAGTTGACAGCACTACCTTCTAAGCCTATCTTGAAACCACTTCCCACCACTACCACCTCATCTGAACAAAGTTAATCAAACTAATCCTACTTTTAAAATCTGAAAAGAAAAAAGACCCCACATTTAATACTAAAGTGAAATGTGTAGGAACAAATGGTATATTAAGAAAAAAAGAGGAGGATGAGGGAGAAAATAAGAAAGAAAACTGAATATTACATAGTAGCTGATAATAGCATTGCCCTTCTCAGGTGGTAATACAACATATATAAACATATAAGCTCTTACCATCTTTCTTCTTTCATCTATTAATTATTAATGTATTCTGGTTTAGGTTTTGTTTTTGTTTGTTGACTTTTATTTAGCTGTGTGTTGGTTCCTTAAGAAAGGTAGGCTTTATTTGGGCTCCTGGCTTTAAAAGGGATGTAGCACACCACAGAAGGGAAGGCATTCCTGATGGAGCAGGAGACAACTAGCAACACTATATCCACAGTCAAGGAAGTACAGAGAGGTGGATGCTGGTACTCAGTTTGCTTTCTTGTTTTTGTTTTTTTGGTTTTTTTTTTTTCAATCCAATATCACACCTAGTGGAATATCACCACTCACATTCAGATCTGAACTTCTCCTCCCAGGCACCTCTCTAGAAACAGCTTCAGATACACCTAAAGGTGTGTCTCCAAAGTAATTCCAAAACCAGTCAAGTTGACAATCAAAGTTAACTATCATAATCTGTAACATCACAAGGCCATAGCTTTGTAAAAGATTCACTCACATCCCTACTTATGTCTAATGTCCCTTAGCATTAGCTGAAATAGGATACTAGATCTTTGTGCTCCAAATATATAGAAGAGGCAACTTCACTTCCCATTTAAGCTAAAAGCACTAGATCAGTTTAGACCCAGGAATGTTGGCATTCTGGTCATTTTCATTTGTCATTTTTCCAGTTTAACAACACTCTGCTTTATTCTCCACTACCATTCAGAAAACCTCATGAAGTACAGGGTCCTTTGGAATAGCCTAGACTTTTTCCATTTGTTGATTCCTCAATTCTTCCTCTTCTTCCTTCTAGTTTCTACTACCTGCCTTTCAATACAGTCCATGCCAGTAAGTGTTCTCTGAGCATCTGTGTAGCAGTATCCAAACTGGGAAACGCTCCACCAAGAGAGGTCATAATACTCATTCTTCAGTTAGGACTGTGGCCTCTGTGACATTTCATATTCCTGGGCATCAAAGCAGTTCACAACTGTAGTGCTGTTCTGAACCAATGCAATCATAAGTTGAACAGACCAGGACTGAACCCGCCCAACTCTCCTAAGTCAGAAGATGTTGCTTCTCTTTCCAGACACAACCTTAGTGTCTGAGCCTCTTATACCCCATGCTTCACCCACTCAGAGCCACTTTGTGGCCCAGAGCAAACCTTCATGCAAGAGTGACCTCCACACTTGTCATTTTGCCCCTCTTCCTGGGTATCTTTCACTTGTCTTTTGATGGTCCTTTAGTATAAGCCTCACACCAAGAAGCTTACCCTGCTTCTCCAAGGCCTCTTTTACCACTTAACACACTGGCCCTGAACTTTCCACTTCCACACCAGTGAGCCTGTGAGCAACATAAAGATAAGACCCCTGTTTGACATACCAGGCTCAGATGTGAAGATGAGTTTTATGTCATACCAGCCAATGGTAAAACTCTTGGCTTCCATCCAACAAATGTACACAGCTTTGTTATAGGTGACTATCAGGGATTGGGATTTCAAGGGTCTTGTTTGTAGTTAAATCAAGGACACATGGATAGTGGTAAAAGAGAACATTTTTTAAGAAAAAGGGAACTGCCGGGCAGTGGTGGCACACACCTTTAATCCCAGAACTTGGGAGGCAGAGGCAGGAGGATTTCTGAGTTCGAGGCCATTCTGGTCTACAAAGTTGGTTCCAGACAGCCAGGGCTATACAGAGAAGCCCTGTCTCAAAAAAGAAAGAAAGAAAGAAAGAAAGAAAGAAAGAAAGAAAGAAAGAAAGAAAGAAAGAAAGAGAAAGAAAAGAAAAAGGGAACTTCCAAGGAATAAAGAGTGCCAAAGCTGGGGAAAAGGTCAGAGAACCAGTGAAAATTGCTGTCCAAAGGATTGGCATACTTACACCCCAATATCATCAGCTTTTGGGTTGTTCACATAGTGTAATTTTCTTCTGGGCATGCAGCTAATGTCAGCTTTATTGGGGAGCAGTTAGTCTTCCTCTTTGCCATCTGGCTTTTATTTTTTGAATGCTAATTTTGACCTCAGTCTTTGTCCTACTTTCCACCCTCAACTTCCTGCTTTGCATCTACCATGTTCACCCACAGCTGTGATGCTAGTAGGACTGTACATTCACTAGGCAGTTTTCCAACTCATTGACGTATTGATTCATTTAATCCTCACAACTCCGTGAGATTGGTGCTGTCATTACCTTTAATTCAGACAAACTGAATTGCCAAAATTACATAAGCACAGAGTCCTGGAGTCTGTGCTTAAACTTTTGAGAATTAGCTCTAGAGATGTGACATTAACTCTATTTTCTTTGGCTTCTTTCTCCCACACTTCCTCTTCTCTTGGATCTGGATTGGGCCTGTGACTCTGTAATAGCCTCATATAGTGACAAGTGATGTCTACACTACAAGATGATCCGTGTGTGACTGTAGTTCTCCATTTTCTATCTCAATTGCCCTATCTGTGTATCACAGACATGCCCTATACCTGATTTTAAATCACTCCTCTTCCAGGAATCCTGATGCCATTTTTCTTCCATCCATCCATATGTGCTTGAGGAGCAATGGCAGGAAAAGGAATGAGCTATTGCCATCTCAGGACAACTTTAGCAGATGTTCATATTATCTCTTCTAAAGTTCCTGTGCCAGGAGAAGCCTTATGCTTCTCAAATGTCTGCTTAGTTTTGCTGCTATAATAAAACATAAAGACTCGAGTAGTCTGTCGGAGCAACAGCACAGTTGGCAACCGGACAGGGAAGATGGACACAGACATATGACAACATATAATACTCTCCAGTTTGCTGAATTTGAAGATTTCCCTGAAACCTCAGAGCCTGTTTGGATTCTGGGCAGAAAATACAGCATTTTCACAGAGAAGGATGAAATCTTGTCTGATGTTGCATCCAGACTTTGGTTTACATATGGAGAAACTTTCCGGCTCTTGGGGGAACTGGCCTACTTCAGACACAGGCTGGGGTTGCAATGCTTTGGTGTGGACAGATGATCTTTACCTGGGCCCTAGTATGCCAGCACTTAGGTTGAAATTGGAAATGGACTCAGTGGAAGAGACAGCCTGACAACTACTTCAATGTCCTAAATGTTTTTCTCAGAGGAAGGATAGCTACTATTCCACTGTTCCATCCACCAGATAGCACAAGTGGGAGTTAGCAAAGGCAAGTGTAGGGGATGAACACTGTTGCCCAGGTCCTCAAGAAACTTGCTGTATTCAACACATGGAGTTCCTTGGCTGTTCACATAGCAGTGGACAACACTGTGGTGATGGAGGAAATCAGAAGGTTATGCAAGGCCAGCCTTCCCTGAGCTGGGACTATTGTACTTCATACTGATTCAAAGAAGTACTGTAATGGGTTCCCTACTGGAGCTGAAGTCATGAACAGGCCATTGGTTTGGAGACCACTAGTGCTTCTCATCTGTCGGAGCAACAGATGAGGCCTATGTGGAGACACTGAAGCACTGTTTCGTGATGCCCCAGTCCCTGAGTGTTATTGGAAGGAAGCCCAACAGTGCCCACTATTTTATTGGCTACATTGGTGAGGAGCTCATCTATCTAGACCCCCATGCTACACAGCCTGCAGTGGAGCTGACTGACAGCTGCTTTAACCCCAAGAGCTTCTACTGCCAACACCCTCCCTTTAGGATGAACATTGGAGAGCTTGACCCATCCATTGCCGTGAAATTTTTCTGTAAGACTGAGGAAGACTTTAACAACTGGTGTCAGCAAGTCAAAAAGCTATCTCAGCTTTGAGGTGCCCTGTCCATGTTTGAGTTGGTGGAACAGCAGCCTTCTCATCTGTCCTACCAGGATGTCCTGAACCTGTCCCTAGACTCTTCTGATACAGAGAGACTGGAGAGGTTCTTTGACTCTGAGGATGAAGACTTTTAAATCTTATCCCTCTGAAAATCCTGGGGATGGAGGATAGCATCCGTGGCCCTTGTTGGGGTGCTTTGAGAACCCAGACCTGCCTTGGGCACTCAGTGTCACCGCATTCAATCCACCCAGCCCATGCCTGCCAAGTGCTGTTTATCTGTGTCACCTCTGTCCTGAGGACTTGCTCTGCTCATGGACCAAGGACTGTGATGCCTGGAAGCTCAAACACACAAAGAGCCTGTCCCGTCCACATGAAGTTGTTCATCAGAAGGCCTAGTCAGATAGAGCAGTGAGTCAGTAGCTTCCAGAATTCTCCACTCAACCCCTCTCAGCCCTGGTCAACACAGCTTTAGTTCTACTTTCTCCTGGGTACCTGGGTTTGTGGTTTATTTGAAATTAAAGCCCTGTTTGAAGTCGAAATAAATAAATAAATAAATAAAGGCTCTATCCAGAGCACCCACAGAGCTTAGTGAAATCCAGGAGGGTTTTACAGTGAAAGAGTATCTTGGCAAGAAATGCCACAAAAATTACCCTGTGCAACAGATGAGCTAGAGACCTAGGACAATGAAAATTCCCAGAAATCTATATAGGTAACCCTAGCTAGGATTTCTAGCAATGAGGGTATGAAGCCTGATCCAGTCATCTACTGTAACCAGGCAAGACTTCCAACAGTGGAGGGATTGGAACACCAACCCAGCTACAAAACCTTAGACACACAATTTGTCCTGCCTGCAGGATGTGCAAGGGTAGAGCAGAATTTAAGGGAAGGGCCAACCAATGAGTGGCCTAGCTTGAGACTCATGATATGAGAGGGGGTCTCACTGTTGACACTATTGATGATATTCTGCTATACTCACCTGGCATAAATATCATCAGAAGGGTTTCTCCCAGCAACTGTTGGAAGCTGGTGCAGAGACCCACAGCCAAATGTTGAAGAGAGCTTGTGGGAATCCTGTGGGCACTAGAGGGGTCAAGGATACCACAAGAAAACGTAGAGTAAACTAACCTGGGTCCATGGAAGCTCATGGAGACTGAACTGCCTACCAGAGAGCATGAACAGGACAGACATGGGCCCTCTGCATATATGTAGCATAGTGCAGCTGGGTCTTCATATGGTATGCCTAAAGCAGGAGCAGGGACTGTCTGACTACATTGCCTGCCTTTACCCTCAGTGGAAGAGGATGTGCCTAGTCTTGCTGCAGCTTGATATGCCAGGGATGGAGGGAGGGTGCCACGGATCAGGCTCAGTTGCCCCCCCCTCAATCCGTGGGAATCAGGGGTTCCGGCAGATGTGCATGGAGTTGGTGAGAATTGACAGACAGACGCAGGCACAAGAGAATGCTGAATCTGAATGTATTGTCACAAAGTGAACACCAGTCTTATATAATACAGAAAACAAAGGAGTAGGGTGTCATTGAAGTATCTGACACAAAACAGGAATGACTTCAAAGGACTTACAGGAACCAGGTAATGTTTACAGTAAAGATAAAACAGCCCTGCCTAGAATCAGCTAATAACAGGTAAGGATGTCACACCCTAGTCACAATTTGTGCTACTCCTTTGAGCCTTGTGAAAGCTAGCACCAGGGGGTTCTGCTCTAGCAGACCTTCTCATGAATAATGCAATACCACAACCCCCAATTTCCTAGGCCTTGGTAAATTCTTGCATATGAAAGTAACTTGGCTGTTCTTTTAAGTATCTGTAGGGAATCTCCATTTGTTGTCCCAAACCCGCGGGACTCAGTTATTCGTGGGAGCGAGGAGGACCGTTTGTCTGTAAGAAAGGACGGGGCGGGAGAGAAAGAAAGGAGACCACGCGTTTGCGAGGTTTTGTCACGGTCTCATTTACTAAGGCACAATACCCAGTTATATACATACAGCAAAAAGGAGCTGAAAGGGGCAATTGAGGAGGGGGGACAAAGGCTTCAAGGTGAAGGACAGGACATATGGGAGGGTGTAAATGGCAGGTTTGGGACATCCTGTGATTCATTTCCGAGTCCTGGCTCTTGCATATCTTGGAATGCAGGTTCTTTCTTAAGAGTCCTAGGTGTCAATTCAGGGCACAAAGATCATCCGGTTCCGAGGAGCAGCCTTGTGTGAAAGAGGAAGGTGACTCAGCTCCCAACAAATGGTTAATTGGCTCTCAGGTGGGAGCTGTTAAAGGCCTGGTTTCTATCAGCCTGTTTTCCCACAATTTGTCAGAAGAATTCACCAATTTTCTTCTAATATGCAATGTAGTCTGCTATACCTGGCTGTAATGAAGAGTCTAAGTATACTTTGCTAATCTTGCCCTGAAATTTCTATCTCTTATCCAGTAAAATTCTGTAAGAAAGCATGCAAGACCCTCCAGAATATCGCAGGGACAAGTCTGGGGCATTCTAGCTATGGGTATGCCAAGGTTAAAGGAGGCTGTTTCTGTGAAACTCTTTGCCTCCTGACTGCTTCCAGGCTTTTAGACCTACCAAGCAGACTTCACTGAGTGGACGTAGTAGGAGGGGAAGATGTGTTCAGAATATAGAGTGAATAAATAACTTAGTCAATAAAAGAGAGGAGAGAGGGAAGAAGAGAAGGAGAGAGAAAGGTAGAGAGAAGGAAATTTTGCTGGAAACAAAGATTGAGGGGGTGACTTGTGCCACTCTGGTGGATGATCCTAAGTTGCTGGACCTTAGCTACAAAACAGGTAGGCTTACCCTAATGGAAGCCAAACTAAGAAAATTCACCTCTCTTGCAGCCACGCCAAGGGCAAGTTTCTGGAGTCAGCAGGACTTGTTGGAGGCAATCCTCTGTGAGTAACTGAGATGCGGAGTGGGGGAAGGTAGACGCAGATTGAGGCCATTCCCCTAATTGACATTTCTTGTTTTATCTATTATTATGTGATAATAATATGTTCCATCAGATGTTCTTTGGTTCCACTGAGATAGAAAATGAGGTAGTCCAAACAGCTTCCTTCTTGTGTCTGGTTCAGAAAGCTGAGGATCTGGACTCAGACTCTCAAACAGCCTTATGCATGGCTTCATCAGCATAGCAGTGTGAACTGAAGTTCCGGGTTGGGGGGTGGGGCATACCTGTATAAAGATTCCTCAAGACTGGTTGGTTGGTTGGTTGGTTGGTTTCCTGACTGATTGATTGATTGATTGATTAGAACATCTGTGATTGGAGAGAAAAATTACCAAGTCTAGGTCTAAATTATCTTAAGCTACTTTGCTACTCTTAATAGTCATTCATTGCCTTCCTTTGTGTTTGTCCTAACAGCTATCCTTATGACTATTAGAAAATTATTTTTGGAATGTACTGACAGACCCCTAGCTTCCAGCAACTCAAAGGCTAAGAATGTAATCAGATAGCAGCTGTAGCCTATAGCAGAGACTTCTCTACTTTGCTGTTTTCACCAATTCATTTGAAAGGGGTCTTTATTTATGATATTCTTTGTTCTCTTATTATAAAAACTTCATGACACCGTTATCACACTGGTATTTGGTGGGGACCTGATATCTATGTTCCCAGGCTATAGTCACTCATATTAATCTCCAGAATAAAATATTTTTCATTCTCTTTGAAGTGAGGTCTGTGCTTTGTGTCAACACTGGCCTCACATACATAGTGGCATCAAGTAAATAAATTCATAACTGATGGTTTAGAGCACCAAGAGAATCCAGAAAGAAACTGTAATGCTTTTTATAACCTAGAATTCTCAGAATATCCCTCTTACAGTCTATTGGAAAAGCAAAGCACTGTAAACCGCTCAGATTCCAGGGCAGTGGAATTAAACTTTGTATCTCAATGGAGGGGTGGTAAAGAATTTCCAACCATGGGGCAACAAGAGAGCACAGTAGATAAAGGAGTTTACAACCAAGCCTGATGATCAATCCTTGGGTCCCACAGGGCAGAAGAAAAGAATAGACTTCTACAAGTTGCCCTTTAATTTTTACACATATACTGTAGGACATACATGTGCGCACACATGCATGCACATGCACACACATACATATGCATGCACAGATGCAATAAAAAAAAAACAATGATTTTTTTTAAGATCTTGCCATGTTGAATTTCCCACAGTGCAGTGTAGCAAGGAAGCCTATGTGTTATTGTGAGAGTTTTACTCTACACATTTGTGTTGAGTTCTTGAAGATATGTGCCATCCATGGTCCTATGCAATAAAGACATGCATACACACACACACACACACACACACACACACACACAGAGAAGGCAGGGAGGAGAAATGAGTAAGACAACTTCATGAACAGTATCTCATAGAAAGAATAGTCTAAAATAGTTACACTCTGCCTGGCATATGATAAGAACTCAAAAAATGTTGGCTATAATTCGTACACAAACTTTGCCATAAACTCAGCTGGTGGCTTTGCTGTCTAGTTTTATGTCAACTTGATACAAGGTCTAGTCATCTGGGAGGATGGAACCTCAGCTGAGAAAAATGCCTCCATAAAAATCTGGCTGTGGGACATTTTCTTTATTATTGATGGATGGGAAAAGGCCCAGCCCATTGTGGTTGGTGCCATCCCTGAGCTGGGGTCCTGGGTTCTATAAGGAAGCAGGCTGAGCAAGTCAGAAGAAGCAAGTCAGTAAGCATCATCCCTCAATGGCCTCTGCATCAGCTCCTGCCTCCAGGTTCCTGTTCTGACTTCCTGCAATGATGGACTATCAAGTGAAAGTGTAAGTCAAATAAACTCTTTCCTCCCCAACTTGCTTTTGGTCATGATGTTTCATCACAGCACTGATAACCCTCACTAAGACAGTGGTATTGCCCCTATAATACCAGCATGTAGGAGAGAGGCAGTGTTAGCAGAAAATGCAGGTCCCTTTTGCTAGTTTTTAGCCTCATAAAAAGATAAAAGAACTTAAGAAAACTTAAGATAAAAGATAAAAGAACTTAAGAAAACTTGAGAACAGTTTTAGGATTTGAGAGAAAAAAACAGCAGGGCAGCAGAATTGTAGCTTCCAGAGACGCAAAAAAGCCGTGCTATTTGAGTTAGAGATCAGGAGAGCAGGCAGCCTCAGCAATAGAAGCTGGCAAGCAGCAGCAGGGTAGAGAAATCTTTAAAGAGAAAAAGTGAGAATGTCCAGAGGGAAGTGAAAAGAAGCTAGGGGCCCTTTCCTCTTTTGCCATAAGAAATAGGAAATAGTATGCTTGCACTACATACTATGTTATATCAAAGTCACTGTGAAAGTCCTTTACCTACCTAGCCCTGATCCTGGACATTGAGAGCTAAGACTTCCTTAAATCAAACAGCAAATTCAGTGTGTACAGATTGAAATCTTGAGGGTTTGGAGTTTTTTAAGATTTATTTATTTTTATGTGCATTGATATTTTGGCTTGCTTGTATGTCTGTGTGAGGGTGCCAGCTTCCACAGAACTGGAGTTACAGTTGTGAGCTGTCATGTGATGCTGGGAATTGAACCGGGTCCTCAGGAAGGCAACCAGAGCTCTAAGCCAACTCTCCAGCAAAATCTGAATGTTTAAATTCACGAATCACAGCTGAGAGTCTGGGTATTCATTATCTTTTCACAATGAATGAACAACCTGGTGCAATGCTTCAAGTTCTGCCCACTAGAAGCAGTTTCTCTTACAGTTGTCCTTTGGTGGAGGCCCAGAGAGGAGTTGTAGTACTTGAGTTGGTACATTTTGGTAAATTCCTTTGTATTATTCAGACACAATCTGGAAACCAGAGACCCCTGTGAATTCACCACAAAATCAGGCCTAAATGCTGTTCCTAGAGCTCCCAACACAGCAGCAGTACCTTTATTTGGGGGTTATTTGTTTGGATGTTTAGACAGGGTCTCGTTGTAGCCCAGTCTGGCCTTCAGCTTACTGTATAGATAGGTTTACCTTAAATTCTGGTCCTCTTACCTTTATCTCCTAAATTTTGAGGTTACTAGGACTGTACCACCCACCACACCTAGAAAGCAGCACTGCCTTTGATATGACAATATGGCCACATCTGGTCTCATTTTGCACAGGATTGCTGCACAGAGTCACGTATCTTGTTGAAGTTGGTTAGACCAAAAGATCCTCAATCCATAACTAAACAGCGTTTTAGAGCTTTATAGTTTAGACTAGAGATACTGTATGCAGTTCATATTGAAACTAAACATAAAGGAAAAAAAAACTTTAGCTCCAAAACTTCATCCTTAATGAAGGGGAAGTTTGAGGCCAGCCTAGACAATTAATAGAACCTTTATCAATCATAGGGTTGTTACCTATGTGAAACTCTAGCACTGGAAGAGATCAAAAGAAACACAAAGCATACAGACTTGAAACCGTGACATGGACTCAGACTCAGGTGAGTTCCTTTGCATACATTTTAAACTTATAATTTTTTTTCTTCTTTTAATAGCCAGCATCAGGGTTCTGAAACTTTGGTGGTCACTGGAACCACTTAGTAGGCTAATAAACCTTAAGAGTTCTAAGACTTGCCCCTGAGTCTCAGATTCCTTTTACCTGAGCTTTCCCAAGAATTTGTACTTTTAGAGAAGGCAATCTAGGTACTTTGCCTTGAATAGCACAGTTATATGTTTTCATTGCTGAAAGAAATGGAGGTGTTTGATTCCAAGTTGCTATGTAAGTTATTATTTTTGATGGCTGAATAACTTGAAACTATGGTTCTCAACCTAAATTATCTCATGGGCCAAAAACTAAATTCACTCCCCTAGAGTTAAGTCATGGGGATGGTGAGGACAGACAGAGGACAATGGAAAAATGGAAGCCAAATTCCTAAAATATGTTAACATAAAATAACTTCATTTTAAAGAATACAAGCAATTTTCTTTGTGCCAAATATGAGCGACCATGACCCAGTTTGTGGAGCCAAGTTATCCTAAAAGACCTAATGTACTGGGACAAAGATACATAATATTTTACTTTTTGAGACAAAGTCTCACGTAACCCAGATTGACCTCAAATTCACTGTGTTGCTGAGGCTGGCCTTGAGCTCTTAAATCTCCAATACATCAAGCTTTTACATGAACTTTTACAGTCACAGAACAAAAGAGGGCCACAAACTAAGGTCTTGACTAAATATATGGCTGTATGTTCAGGTGGGCAGCTACAGAAGGACATAGGGACTTCCTATACATATCTGACTGAGATGGTATGGCCTTCTCTCAGCATAACATACATGCTCAATCCAAGGTTGAGCTATTACATCAAATACAGATGCTAATAGAAAATGGCTATTACAACACTACAGTTTCTATCTCTCCACAATCACAAAACCCTAGTAATCCAAGGACAAAGAGTCTTTAGGCTCCAATACACAAAGAACTTCAGTTCTGTACTTATGGAACTGGAATTTGCTTCCTGTCTCCTTGGAATCCCAAGTTTTCCTAGCACAAAATAAGATTACCTCCAAATTTTCCATGAAAATGGACTGCTTTGTGGATATCCAAAATCATTTTTGTTTCTAATTTGTTGAAAGCTTGTATTGAGAATGAAAAGAATGTTAAACTTTGTCAAATACTTTTGTGCATTTAACACCAAAGATAATGTAGGTTTTATTTTTTTATTTGTTAATATGGTGACCTTAATTGTTTAACATTCATATAGTTATTCAACTTCACATTTCCAGGACAAACCTATTTGGTCATGTCATACTATGTTCTAAAATATACTATTGGGGCCAGAGAGATGGCCAGGAGTCAAAGGTGCTTGCTACGAAGTCTCATGATCTGAGTTCTATCCCAGGGATTCACCTAGTAGAAGGAGAAAATCAACTTCTACAGGTCCTCTGGCCTCCAAATATATAGCATGGCAAATATATGACGTATATACTCATAAACTCAAATAAATAAATAAATAAATGTAATAAATATTTTAAATGTATTATTGAACTTGACTCAACCTATAATTTGGAAAGAATGTTTGTGTTGAGATAAAGCTGTAGCTCAGTTGGTAGAGCATTTATCAAAAGTGGACAAAGTTCTGGATTTATTCGGTCCCCAGCACTGAATAAATTTGGTGTGATAACACAGGCTTTGAATCTTAGCAGTCTCAAAGTAGAACCAGGAGAATAAGAAGTTCAAAAACTTTGGCTTATAAAGAGACCAGCCTGTTTCAAAAAATAAAAGAATTTTTGTGTCTGTATTCATGAATAATATTAGCCTGTAGTTTCTGTTTATTGTAAATTTTATGTCTAATTTTGGAGTCGTGGGTATATTTGCCTTATAAAGCAAGTTGAAGGGGATATTTGTGTAATATTGGTGTAATTTTTTTCCTCAAATATTTGAAAACGATTCCTAACAGTAAGTTCTGCCTCCCTTTCAGGGGCAGCACTTCAAATATCAATTTCATTCTTTCAGGTATTGCTAGCACATTTATAGTTCAAGGACAATTTGAGCAAGATATATGAGCAAAATATGGAACTTTCTATCTTTTTTCCTTCTGTTATTTATACCTCTCACTTTCTAATACTTTTAGTTGCCCTAAACCTGGCTATCTGGTTCTTCAAAAGAGAAAAAAAATGCACTATTTGTCTAGCTTATTTTATTTAACACAATAGTCTCAAATTGCATCCATTTTCCAGCAAATGACTTGATATAATTTTCTTTATATATGAATAAAACTCCATTTGGTTATGGTTACATTGCCTTAGTTACTGTTTTGTTGCTGTGAAGAGAAACCATGATAGAGGCAATGCGAAAGCATTTAATTGAGGACTTATTTGACAGTTTTAGAGAGTTAGTCCATGATCATCATGGTGGAAGTAGGCATGATATTGGAGTAACAACAAGGGTTTTACATTCTGATTTACAGTCATCACTCAGAGAGGGGGAGGAGAGAGAGAGACAGAGAGACAGAAAGAGACAAAGACAATGACAGAGAGACTGGGAGACTGGGCCTAATTTGTGCTTTTGAAAACTCAAACCCTACTCCCAGTGATACACACCTTCTAATTCTTTGAAACTCTTCCACTAACTTGTGTCTAAGCATTCAAATATATGACCCTCTAGGGCCACCCTCATTCAAACCACCACAGTATACAAGCCACTGTTTTTCTTTATCAATTCATCAGTTGACAGATAATATTTGGCTTATTCTGAACAGTGTTATAAGAAACATAGATGTTCAGGTATCTCTGTGTCGTATAGATTTAGAGACCTTTGGGTATATACACAGGAATGGGTCATGTGGTAGAGGAACCTCTATAATGATTTCCATAGTGCTAAACCACTTTACATCCCACAAGCAGTGATAATGGTTCCTCTTTTCCCACCCTCACCACCATTTGTTGTTTTTATAATAACTGGCACTCTGACTTGAGGGATAAAATATTAATATGATTTTAATTTTCATTTCTCTGATCCCTAAAGATGTTAAATATTCTTTATGGTCTTAGCCATTTGTACTTCATCTTTTGTCTTTCATTTTATTAGCCTATTTATTGATTGAATTGTTTGAGTTTTAAATTTTAGTTACTAAAAATTCTTTATATATTCAATTATTAATCTTCTGTCAAATGTATATCTAGCAAAGATTTTTTTCTCCCATTTTATAGACCATATCTTTGTCTGATTGCTTCCATTGCTATGCAGAGGCTTTTTAATTTCAATCTATCCCACTTATCTATTCTTGTATTATTTTCTGAGCTACTGGAGTCCTTTTCTAAAAGGGCTCCTATGCCAAATCTTGAAATGTTTTCTTAGTTTTTCTCTAAAATTTTCAGAAGTTCATGTCATACATTAAAGTCTTTAGTCCACTTTGAACTGTTTTATACTGGGGTTTAGTTTATTTTTCTATATGTAGATAACCAGTTTTCCCAGCACAATTTGTTGAAAAGGCTGACTTTTTAACATGTATGTTTTGCTATTTTTGTCAAAAATCTAGTAGGTAGCTATAGCTGTGTGGGTTCTTTATCCCACTAATTTGCATGTCTTTTTTTTTTTTTTTTTTTGCCAAAACCATGATGTTTCATTATGACACAACACATTTTTTAAATAAAAAAACAAAACAGAAAACCCTGGCTGACTTCAAACTCATGATCTTCCTAACATAGTTCCCAAGTATCCTAATCATAAGCATTTACTACCATCCCCAGCTTATTTCAATTATAATATTTGAGAATCTCAGGCTATTTCTCTAATTATCTTCCTCAAAATACAAGAGTATAGAACTTTGCATTTCAGTCTTAGCTGTTCAAGCTTCCTAGTTTTATAATGCTAAAAAGTATTTTCACTAGACTGAACCACCCTCCTATCCTATGAAAAATTTTTCAATGAAAGCCTACTATGAAGATCTATGCAGTTTATGAAGAGAAAATAAGAGAGAATAGAGAAAGTGATAGACAGAAAGGGAGGGGAAAGAGAAAGACAGGGAAGACAGAACATTCTCTAGACATTTATTGAATAACTGAACGAATGAATCTGGGAACTTGAGCCCTTTTGTAAATAAGAAACTAAGGCTCAGAAAGATTAAAAAATTTGCACAAGGGCACAATTGTGGAGTCCACTTTGATTTCAAGCCTATCAGTCTAGTTCCACTTCTCTTTTCTCCTACATCTACTGCGAGCCTATCTTAAGACTTCTCAGTGCCAGTCTACTAGGAGAAATGGGGCTTGGGACAGATGTAAATCAATGTTCTGTGTCGTTGGTCAACAAAAGTCTTTCTACAGGAAAAAAAATGTTTCTTAATGACTTTATTAGTAGCCCAATTCTCAATCTTGTTATAAATAGTTCACTAGTGGAATCTGTACCACAGACTTTACTTTTTTGCAGCATGGATAATAACGATCCCTATTCCAACTATGTGGATTTAAACCCAACATGTCTATCATTTCAGATGCTTTCAGTATCCCTGCATCCTGGGTCCAGATGGAGTCCTCTACAGCCTTTTATGATTATCATGATAAATTGAGTCTTCTATGTGAGAACAATGTCATCTTCTTTTCCACCATCTCTACCATTGTCCTGTACTCTCTGGTATTTCTCCTCAGCCTCGTGGGTAACAGCCTGGTTTTGTGGGTCTTGGTGAAGTATGAGAATCTAGAGTCACTCACCAATATCTTCATCCTCAACCTGTGTCTCTCAGACCTGATGTTCTCCTGCCTACTGCCTGTGTTGATCTCAGCACAATGGAATTGGTTTCTAGGTGACTTCTTTTGCAAGTTCTTCAACATGATCTTTGGCATCAGCCTCTACAGCAGCATCTTCTTCCTTACCATCATGACCATCCACAGATACCTGTCTGTAGTGACCCCCATCTCTACTCTGGGTATCCATACCTTCCGCTGCCGTGTGCTGGTGACATTATCTGTGTGGGCAGCCAGCATCCTGTTCTCCATCCCTGATGCTGTTTTCCACAAAGTGATTTCCTTAAATTGTAAATATTCTGAACATCATGGGTTCTTGGCCTCAGTCTACCAGCACAACATCTTCTTCCTCCTCTCCATGGGAATCATTCTGTTCTGTTATGTGCAGATTCTCAGGACTTTGTTTCGCTCAAGGTCCAGACAAAGACACCGAACAGTCAGGCTCATCTTCACTGTCGTGATAGCATACTTCCTCAGCTGGGCTCCCTACAACCTCATTCTCTTCCTGAAAACTGGAATCATCCAGCAGAGCTGTGAGAGCCTTCAGCAGCTGGACATTGCTATGATCATCTCTCGACATTTGGCCTTCTCTCATTGCTGTTTCAACCCAGTGCTTTATGTCTTTGTTGGGGTCAAGTTCCGCAGACACCTAAAACATCTGCTCCAGCAGGTCTGGCTGTGCCGGAAGACATCCAGCACTGTTCCCTGCTCCCCTGGTACCTTTACATATGAGGGCCCCTCCTTCTACTGAGAGGAGAGAATGGGCACATGGAGATGACTAGGGGAGGTGAAGGAAGACAAGGAGAAGTGGATTGGGAAGGAAAATATAACAGTGAAGATACTGCAGAGGTGTGGAGGAAAGACATGATACCTATGGGAAAGTGGCTTCCATCTGGACAATCCAAAGCAACACTTCCTGCACTCAGTTCATCATTTATTCTCTTACTTAGACAGAGATTGCTTATTAGTGATGGTCAGAAGATCCTAAATGGAAGAATTTCTGGACGTTTGGAGGGCTTGAAGTTAATAGTATGTGCTAACTGTGCAGTGATGTTGCTGGTACATAGGGTTGCTCCAAACTATTTTTTTTTCACCTTGGTGATGGCTGACTCTGTGGTCCTTGGCAACTACTAGAAAAAACTGTCTTCAGGACAAGAATAATCACATCTTTAAATAAGTACAGTTACAGTGAAGTCTAGACCATAAAATCCCACTAAAATGAAGATGGTTCTGTATTCTGACAACAGCTGCTAACACATAAGCTGGCTTTTAAATATTTAGCTCATAACTGAAAGAATAAATACAATATGTGATACTGTCTGCACTAAGTAATTATTTAGACAATACAAAGATGAATAGGATATTGATGCTAACTTCCAGTTAACACCAATCTATCCAAGAAGGTCCAAATAAGAAAAGACCACTTAACAGAGGCATTCAGGTTGAATATTCCTCTGTCATTTCATTTCTTACAGATTGAGAGAAAGATGACTTCCTTACATGTGGATAATAGTACCAGCATCTCCCTTTTAACCATTCTCCAGAGCTAAATTCTCCGCAAGCACCACATTCCCTTTCACAGAGCCAGGTCCTGTGGATTCTGCCTTTCCAGCATCTCTCCAGCTTATGACCATACACCCTTGACTTCATTTCCAGCATCTCTCCAGCTTATGACCACACACCCTCGACTTCATCTTTACAGTGCCCTCTGTTCCACAGTGTCTTCCTTTTGCTTCTTTTTTTCCTCTGTTCCATCTTCCTCCTCCAGGAAGTTGCCTGCCTGAGATTTATCTTTTATTTTACAGCTTCTCTGCCTGGACTTTGTCTTTGAAGCTTTAATAAAATTGTCCTCAAGCTTCCTTCTGAGTTACTTCTTAAATTCTTTTATTAATAAAACTAGTAACACAAAAGAGGACCCAGATTTCCCTGGTAATATAAGGTGACTCCATTAGAATGTGCCAGAATTTCAGGTAACAGTATTACCTTTGGGACAGTTTAGACTGTTATATCTGCATCCAGGGCCAGAGACAGAACTCAGATCCTGTTCTTTCAACCAAAAACAAATACATAAAAACATTTAACAGTAGATTTTAAACAATTAATGAAAAATTAAAAGCCATAAAATGTTATGGTTTACCCAGAAGAAGTAACTTTCAAGTGGATAGAGGGATGGCTCAGAAGTTAAGAGCACTGGCTACTCCTCCAGAGGGCCTAAGTTCAGTTCCCAGAGCCCACATGGTATCTCACAACCATTTTTAACTGCAGTTCCAAGGGAATCCGTTGTCCTCTTCTGGCCTCCTTTCCTTTGTACACAAAGATAAACATTTCATATATCTGATAATGTGTTAGTTAGAGATACCTCAGGAACCTTCCACTACATCCTAGTTTATATCTCTGCCCAACAGCCAGGTAGGCTTGAAATTCCTTTATTTCTCCAAGCCTCAATCTAAACTTTGAAGTACAGAAATGAACCCTACCTATAGCACAAAGCTGTGTTGAGTTTTAAACATAACATTATATAGGCTTTTGATTAGGGTATGACATATTAGGTTTTTAATATATACAATCATCTACTGAACAATATTTTGGTCAATGTTGGACCACATATCACTGTGGTCCCTCAAGACTAAATCATCTAGTGATGTCATAGTCATCTTAATTTATCTAACTATACTCCAGATGAATTGTCCATGAACTTCTCAAAATACATCATTGTCCTTAAATAACTCATGATTGTTGTGGGCCTGTCTTCCTCTTATCTGTAAACTTATTTGGGGTCTAAGTTTCAGACAAGGGTGTTTGAAATCCCTTTTGTGGGAACAGGATTGAGGATGGGGATTTAGAAGTAACAGAGTCATGTGACAACTCCTGGTAAATAAAGCTCCAGAGATCAGCATCAGTGTGCAGATCTGAGTTTATTGCCCAGCACATAAGCTTATATACAGTGTTTGAGCCAATCCCAAGCCCCTAAATCCTTGGCCAAGCATAACTTACCACATCTAACCATGCCCCAAGAAAAGCTGTGACTGATGAGGTAACTCAGAGAGAAGGGGTGTGGGGAGCATTGTCACCTGTTGGGACTTTTGTGAAGACTCAGAAGCAGCCACTGTCTCAACCTTAGTTCCTTTTTGCTGTCTCACTGGTGTTCCAGGAGCCATCTTAGATCTGACACCATGTATAGCAGATCAGGACTCTTCAAGTAGTCACAGGAACCTGTGGCACAGTGCTCTCCATCCCACATTTTCCTTCACAAGGTTGTCTTCCACATCCCCCACACCCATCCTTAACATCGCAAAGCTGTTCAGGCTGTAGTTAGAGCAAGTTTTTCTTAGTTCACTATATTGATAAATCTTTATTTCTGATCTCATTTCCTCCCACCTCTCCCCTTTTCTTGTTTTCCTTTGTTAACAGAAAGGGGAATCATTTCTCATGAGGCTTTTTATCCCCATCCACAAACTGCCAACTCCATCAAATTAATATGTTGTCTCATATGCCTTCAGTATAAAATATGAAATTAACTAAAAAGATTTATTTTCCTTCCTGTATGAATTTATCCTGAAAACCTGGAATGCTGAAGTCTGGCAGACGCCACTATTAGCTAAGTCCCGTAAGGTACACAAGCAATTCTAGCTAAAATGATGAAAAGTGAGGCAGCGTGAGGAGCCAGCCAGAGCTAAGAAGTGAACGCAATCGCGGGCTGACATTCCTATGTACTATCCCCTCTCTTTGGCATGTTCATCGATACTAGGACGTGGATGCTGTGTTCTATTGTACCAGGCTTCAGGGTGCTTTGCAACTCAGCCACAAGGAAACACAGGGCTAAGGAAGCTAAGCATGGTAGTTCTTTAGCACATATTTTCAAACACTGATTTTTAAGTCTCTGTTAATGAGGGGAAACAAAAAACTGAGAAATTAGGTCCAGCAATACATACTAAGTTCATTTTTTTAGTTCCATAAATAAAACGTAATAGTACAAAAATACTAATGATATTATTTTCATTGTTTGGGGGATTTCTGAATCAGGCACATCATTTTATATTTACAGCTCATGCAGATCAAAGCCAATCACAAGTGCAAGCGCTTAACTACAGTAAACAACCCTCAATCAGGATTCCAAACAAGACTTCCGGCTATCCAAAGGCAGCTCGAGTTTCAGGAAGTGACGTATGTCGTGAGGCATGCCGGGAGTCGTAGTTAGTCTCCACCAGCCAGTTGCACCCGATGGGAGTTGTAGGCCATCTGTGGAGCATACCGGGAGTCGTAGTCCGCGCGCGCCCTGAGTCTACTGGGCGCTTCATGGCTGTCGGCTCTGGGCTTGCCTACTCTTCCGCTCCGCCCTAGAAAGTTTCGTTTCTGCCCAGCGGTGGACCCACGAGCGTGTAAGTGCCGCGGGCGCCCGGACAGACATCGGGACACTGGGGCCGTTCTGGACGCCGGCGCGGAGGCTTCGTGGGGGCGTGGGTCGTCACCTGTTGCTGAGGCTGTCCCCTCCCACACAGGGCGCCTGCCGCCTCGGGAGAACCCTCTCTCCAGAGGGGTTGGCTCCAGTACTCAGGCTGTCTGTGGGGTCGTAGAAAGACCCTCAACTGTTACAAGATCTGAGCCGGCAGAAGTGGGCCACCCTGTGGAACCTTATGGTGAAGCCGCCCTGTGAGGCGGAGTTTCGGCAGTTCTCCACAAACCCCTGGCACAGCAGCCAAACCCCAAAGTTCTCGCGGGCATTGGGACTTAATTCCCAGAAAGCCAAAACCTCCTCTCTGCATGACTCCTGACGCCCCTTCGGTCCCGGAAACACAGTTTGTTCCCTTTGTGTCTTCGCTGACCTTACCCACTGCCCTTGTGCTTAGATAGTTCAAGGTAGCTCTGCGGTAAAGTTTCTGGAAACACCTGTAGGACAACTTAATGTATCTGGTGTGGTAGCTTGTATTGTTAGCACCCAGGCTTGGGCTGCGGGGGGGGGACGGGGGGGCGGAGCGACATCCGATTTTCTTAAGAGAACATGCAGTTGACACTTAAGCCAAGTAGCTTCCTATTAATGCTATGATTCTTTGTGTCACTCAGCAACGTTCCCACGGCTGGGCAGTCTCCTGCAGAAAGACAGCACTTGTTTCTCTCTGTCCCTATGATTGTTTGACTTAGCACAGGTGGTTTCCTTTCCAGACAGAAATGGGTCAGGGGCTTTTAGGGGCAGAGGCTCAAGACTTAATCTACTTACAGCCTCTCTCAGCAATGGTGGTCTGAAGCAGGTTAATTCCTCTGCCATCTGCTTGCTGCTGTTGCTGGGTTGGGGGAAGGGAGCTATGGGTTTCTACTTTTAGTTTTGCAACCTTCTGGCTGCCCCTGACACTCTCGATCTATGACAACCAGTTCTGCTGTGTTGAAATGCAGAATACTGATTATGGGCCAGGATTGTTATCATCCTGGAAATCAGCACAGGGCTGTCAGCCTCCTTTCACTAAAAGGATCTGAAAAAACTATAGCTTTAGGAGACAGAATTTATCTGTTTGTTTAGTGTTCATATTTGTGTATCACTTCTTGAAAACTGTTTATTTTATTAAGAAAATAGATAACGTACACAGAGTACTACAGTGCCGTGTGTGTGTGTGTGTGTGTGTGTGTGTGTGTGTGTTCTTAATATTTTACTTTATTTTTTGTAATTGGTTTAGAACTTGGAAATGGTCTCAGGTTCCTTTGCCCCTTAGCCTGCATGGCTAAGTGCCAAGTGTTTAGCCCAGTCCTTTGGAGTGAGATAAAAGACACCACTTGTAATAGCAAAATCATCAATAACATCTGGTGGTCTTGACTTATGTTAGTCCTTGAGGCTGGAGGCCTGCTGCCTCCAGAACACAGAGTACTCAAGAAATGTCAGTCCTTAGTCCTAGCTTCCCTTTGCAGAGAATGGTTGGCTGACAGGTCACTCTGATTTCTGGAGATTCAAAAAAACAAGATAAAACTCAAGACTGGTGTAGCAGTGTGAACTAGAGGAAGCATGTTGACTACGTATGATCTCATGCCGGGAATCACTGGGAACTCAAGAGTTAGGGGCCACATTCACTACAAGCATCCCCTCCCCCACCAGACAGCAGAAAGGGTCATAACTAATGTGTTTAACCTTAGAGGTACCTGTAAGCAGAGGCCAGTTGTTTGTGACAATGTGACATCTGAGTGACTTTGTGTTCCTGCTTCTCTCTAGCAGCATTTGAACCTTACTTTGAACAGTTATTATGGGGTAGAAATTGGGGTGTTTCTGTGAGCTTACACTTTCTAGTTACTTTTTGATGTATCACTAGAATTAACTGAAGCATCTGTACCATCCTAGGAGCATAGCTCTGACCATGCACAGTTGGGCAAGAGGAATATTATCATCCACTTTCTGACATTGGAGCCATTTAATTAGCCTGGTAGTTATAGTGGTCCTTGTTGTTCATAAGACTCTCTAGCATTTGAACAGCACCAAGGGCCCATTTTCCTTTGGCCCAGGTTTCAGTGTCAAGAAGAGGATATTTGCACATTATGGTTTAGCAGAAAGGTGTAGGAGAATCTGTGGTTTTGAAGACTATGCTGTGGCCTGGTAAGTGTTTACAGTACTCATGGATTGGACTAGTGGTTGGTTTCTGTATATGTGGGCTGACCTAGCCAAACACTAGCCTGAGGTACTGCACCTTTGGCCTGAGGTAGGACATCACATTTGTGATTTCTTAGCATCCAAAAAACTTGGACCAAAAGAACCATCCAAGCAAACTTTTCATATGCTTAGAGCTAGGCCAAGAGAGTTCCTAGAGAGATTCAGTGTAACTCTGGACAGGTGAACCGGAGAGGGTCAAGGGAAATGAAGCTATAATGAATTTGCTTAAGCTATAGCCCTGGATATTTTATCCAGGACAACCAAAGACTTAATCAAGAACATGGAGAAGATACTTTCCTAATCATTTTAGCCATTGAGAATATCTGTTTTTCCCTCTCTCCTTTTTCTAACCACAATTCTTAATCTGTGTGTGAAGGAAGATAAAGGTTCACCTCCCCCACACTGCACCTGAAAAACAAGATGGAAAGTAGTCAGATAACTTAAAGTGAGCTAAATGTACATGCGTCTCATCTCGTCATACCATGATCCTCATCACATTATTTCTTGAATAATACAGTACATATAGCAGTCTTAAAGCCTGAACAGGGTACAAATTGACAGAACTCACCTAATAAGGAAAAGTGTCTTGTCCATTCCTCCTAGCTCAAGCTTCAGTCACCCTGGGTCTTGGCCTTATTCTGTTTCTATCATGCGTCTTCCCAGGGGCACACCAGAACCCAGACTCCAGATACCACCCCACCCAGTTTGCCTGATTGATATTGTCATAGCTACACATCTGGGAATGGAAACTGACTGGGGAAATGTGTTGCCTGTTAGACCACCACAAGAAAATGCCACAAATTAAGCTTAAGTAATAGAAACATATTTTCCATAGTTCTAAAGTCCTAGATAAAGGTGTGGCTGGTCCTGAGGCCTCTGTTCACTTGCATCTGTATGCTTTCTCACTATATTCACTTATCCATACTGTTTTGTGTCTTTATAGTTCCCTTTACAGAAACACAGATCAGATTGGATGAGGACCTATTACCAAAACTTCATTTAATCTCAGATATCTTTCTACTAAAGACCCTGTCTTTAAATACAATCATGTTCTGAGATGTGGAGGTTAAGGCTTCAAACTAAGACCAGGAGGTAGACATAACACTGCCCCTAACAAAAAGGTTTGGTTACTGAAAGCTAGTGGCAGGTGTATTGATTATTATTCTGGATCAAATGAAGATTTATGAGCAAGACTTTCCTAGAGAAAAAACTGATACACACTTCTTTCTGCCCAAAATAAGTCCAGAAAGACTAGAGGAACAAATTAGTCAGGGGGAAGGTTTGGCGAGCATGACACAAAATTTGGTCTTGATAAAGGGCACAAAACATTAAAGCCTGGAACCAGAGCCTTGGCTATTCCAGGGTAGTCCATACCAACACAACGAAGAAAGGATTAATGACAGTTCTGTCACCCCAGAAAATGGGACCTCATGTAACAGTCTAAGATGTGAACAACAGGTTTTACAGAAATCTTCTGAACACTAAGAAAACTGTAGATCTGTTCATGCAGTCTAGGGTAGAGGACATATACCTCATTCATCGCTGAATTATGTTATTCCACTTATTCTTGGAATTGTACCTCTGTAAGACTCTCACATTAAGGACAATATAATCTTCACATTTACATTTTTTTAAATGCACATAGTTTGTGCTCAATGAAGAAACATTTTTAAATTGAAGAAATGTAACTTTTCCCAATCTTATATTTTATTTTTGAGATTATAACATAATTACATTTCTCCCTTACCTTTCCTTCCTCCAAACCTTCTATACTCCTCTTTGCTCTCTTTCAAATTCAGGGCCACTTTTTTTACTAAGTGTTGTTATATCGTATATATGTTCCTAAATACAACCTGCTTAGTATGAAAAGTTGTTACTCACAAATGTTTTCAGGGCTGACCATTTGATATTGAATGGCCAATTGGTGCGCTCTTCCCTGGGGAAGACTTTATTTTTTTTCCCATTCTCAGCATTCTCTAGTTGCTTGTAGTTCTTTGTGTAAAGTTGAAGATTCATGGACGTTATCATGTCCACTTTGACATGTTTTTTTGTTGTTGTTGTTGTTGTCCTTGTTCAGCCCACAGTTAGGCAGACATGTTGGTAAGGCTATTGTAGCTTCTACATCACTAGGAGACACAGTCTCACAGCAAACTCCTGGATCCCCTGTCTTTTAGAATCGTTCCAAACTTACTTCTGCAATGTACTCTGAGCCTTACATTCAGGAGTTGTTCTGTAAGTGAATCCATTGGGACTGAGCTCCACAAGTTTACCTTTTCATTAGTTGGGGTTTTCTGTAGTGGTCTCCATCTGTTATAAAGAAAAGTTTCCTTTATGAGGGATGAAGACTACTCATATCTTTAAGTATAAGGACAAATGTTTAGATTGCTGAAAGTTTACCCATGTTTCCACCATTTGAAAGATTTTTATTATTTACCTTTTTGGCATATTTTAATTCCTCAAGGTTTTGTTTGGTTTGTATACTGAGGATCTATATTCTGTCCCATTCTTTTGACAAGTAACTTACTGAGGATTCTTCATATACATGAACTGTACTAGGTGCTGGGGAAATATGAACAGTAATGGAGTTATAGAACAAGTAGAAAAAACAGTGATTAAAGTACCATAATATAAAATGCCCAAGAGCCATAGGAGACATGAGACTCTGTAACAAAAGCTTAGAATTACAAGTACTGAACAGTTGGTGTTTTATCCGGCCTCAAATGATTTTTCTCATTTACAACTTTATTGGAGACATGTCTGTTTTTCCCATGGTGTTAAGCTCCTTAAATGCCAGAGCTCCTCACCACCAGTATTGTCCAGAGTTGTGACACTCTCAATCTTGAATGAGATCTTCTTTCCTTAATAATGGTTCCAAAGCTACATCTTGTCTGGCTATCAGCTTGTTAGCACCAGAGATTACCTGAGCTTTCTCAAGGCCATGCATTGTGACTGTTGTGGTTTGGTTATAAAATGTACCACTATAACCTCATGTGTTTGAACTCATAGCTCTAGTTGGCAGGGCTGTTGCGAAGGTTGTGAATCCTTTGAGAGGTAGAGACTTACTGGAGCAAGGAGATTACCTGAGACAGGCCTTAAGGTGTCCCATTCCCTTTTCACACTTCTTTCTAAATGCTGGCGAGTGACCTTCAGGACATATACTGCCTTGCTTTTCTTGCTATGATGGAATATACCTACTTGAACTGTAAGCCAGGAAAAAAAAATTCTTCCCTTAGGTTTGTTTGGTCAAGTGTCTTCTAGTAGTAATGAGGAAACTACTTACAAGGGACTATGTCATATTTTATTAAAGACCTAGTTCTTACTGACCCATTAACATTCTAGTTCAGCCAAGAGATTGGAGGATATATGCCTTTGCCATCTGCCACTTTCTCACCTGGGTGGCATGTATCTCTATTGGGGGCCTGTCCATTCTTCATTGTTGAGGTAGTTCTGGAATCAGGCCTCATTTTTACCTCCTAGATGTTTCTCTGGGCTTTGCAGCAGTGGAACTATGGCTCCAGCCCCAGGAACAAACATGTAGCTTGTTCTTTGGAGCCATTGTCTATTTTCTTTAAAAGACACCTGTATTCTCTCAAATCCAGAGCAACTGTCCTGGACTCATCTTTCTGACCCTGTTCTGGATCCATGGGTGAAATTGTGGCTGATTTTGTTTGTGTTCTAGGGAAATGACTAAGAAACCTCTTGTAATTGGTAAGAGGGAGGGAGCCAAGAAGAGGTTCAAGAAACAATAGCCATATCATAAATTCTTATTCTCTTTAAAAGATGGTTGTAGGGGTAGGGGGTGTTCAGAAAAGATGACCTGGATGTGCAATTAGGAAGTACTTTAATTATAGATTCAAGGAGTTGGATCACCTAATGAGCCTTTGCTCAGATGTGCTGAAATACCTGCTCGGGCTCTGGAAACCTCTACAGAGTACCACAGTCACTTAATGAAGTTCTGGTGACGGTGGCTTGCCTGCTTACCAACATTTTTCACACTCAAGCCAGTGGGACCATCTGGTCTTCAAAGCTAAAAATACCCATCAAAAGCATACATCTCTGTTGTTTGAAACCAGATCTACACTGCTGGGTGTGTTGAACCAGGTCAAACCTATTTACACTTCCAGAAAGGCCTTCTGATTTTTAACATCATGTATTTCTTTTGATCACAGTAGAATTTACAATTGTTTCACTTTGTTTGGAACTAGGGAGGAATCCAGATATACCCTGTCCTCTCTGAGTCAGTTCTTAGTTGTTAGAAAAGTATGGCAAGGTTGACTTCCACGCCAGCTTCCTACCCTTATGATTCTTCCTGGTGTGACTCTTCAGGCACTGTTTTTCATGTCTGAGCCAGTTTGTAGACAACATTATGAATACTAGTCATTTGAACCATTGTGTAAGTTAGCGTTAGGCAGAGTGTCTTTGTTTCTTTCTTTGGAACTAATATATTGTATATGTTATGTATAGCAGGTAGGACATCTGGGCAGGTATAGAGTTAATTTGGATATCAGAAAACATCCATGATCTCTATAAGAATACCTTGACTTGGTACTCAGCATTTGGTTCTAGATAAAAGTAATACTTTTATAAAATGATGTGTATAATCTCTTTTCTTCTTTGCCAGGATGTTGAATGGCTTAAGGCATTTGAATGAGCTTAAACATAAGATTGAATTGTTGGCAAGAAAGACTATAGCTACATGTATGAAAGCTCCAGTATTTTCTGAATTAGGGGAGTAGTCTGCTTAAGAGTTGTAGATGTCAGGGAAGACTTCATCATTCTAGAAGTTATGTAGCAGCATAAGAAGGAAGTTGACCGTGGTGTGGAGAGTGAAAGTGCCCCTTTCTATGTCTTTCCTTCCCAGATTAGGGTTATAGAATTCAGAGTCCATGGAAACAGTATCTTCCAGATGGCCATGTTCTCTCCAGGGGGGCTTTGGTGTTCTTCCTGTGAGGTAGCTGCCCAAAGTGTAGCCTGTTACAGTAGCAAAATTACAGTTATCAAATAACAGTGAGATAATTTTATGATTGGGTTCACCACAAAAAGAACTGCATTAAAGCAATGGTTTTTAACCTATGGGTTGTAACACCTTGTGGGGTCATCCAACACTTTCACAGGGATCACCTAAGACCATCAGAAAACAGATATTTACATTATAATTTGTAACAAGAAAAATTATAGTTATGAATTATCAATAAAAATAATTTTATGGTTGGGGTTATCAAACATGAGGAACTGTATAAAAGGGTTGCAGCATTAGGAAGGTTAAAAATCACTGTTATTAAATGGTCACAGAATTAGGAAGCTTAAGAACCACTGTCATAGACTGGAAAATCACATGCGGAATCAGTGACAGGGAAGAGCTCACCCTGTGACCTGAGAACTTGATACCAGCCAAGTACAACCTAAGTCAGGACTCAAAGAGAGTACCATGAACAGGCTGTTATGCCATGAAAAATAGGCAGTAGTTCTTGAGCACACAAAGTTTTATTGTTGTTATTGTTTGTTTGTTTGTTTGTTTAAAGCAGGGTCTTACTGGCTGGCCCAGAACTTGCAATGTAGACCAGGCTAGACTGTTAACTCACAGAGATATACCTCTTGAATGCTGGGACTAAAGGTGTTCACCACCACACACAGCTCAGCCACAAAGTCTTAAAGGAACCCATTTTTGTCTGTGTCCAACCTCCTTGTGATAAGACCTTGATTTGATTGTCATACCTCTTTTCCTTAAGGCCAGCCTCCAGATAGCTAGAATCCAGGAAATTTAGTGGGTTGTATGATATACACAAGGTCCCATCCCCAGACAGGCTATTAGCTACAGTCAGTTGTTCTTACCTCTTTCCCAAGTTCCCCACCCCAGAAACATGTACCTCCCTTCTTTGTAGACCTCATATTGCCTATACATATACAGCTATGGGCTTCATGGATTAAGTGTGCAGTCATCTCCTTTCATGATTACATCTGGAAGCCACAAGCCCTGGGTTGGCAGCAGTGGAATGAGTAATGCAAGAAAGCTGTGTCCTTCGTCTTCACTATACCTCCATCTGATCTCACTTCTATCTGCCACTTTTCAGGGACATCCTGGAAGCTCAGTGGTCATTACAGAGAGCCTATCAATCTCTCCTTTCAGCATACAGAAGTAAATTGTCCCTTTTTGAGCTCCCTTCACATTTTTAAAAAATTATCACACTACTGCTTTGAGAGGAGATACAGTTTAGTTAGGTAAGTTTCTGTTTATTACTATTGAGATTTGTGTTTGTGTTGTTTTGTCTGTTTTTTTTTTTCATTTCTTTGTTTAGGATTTTTTTTTAAAGTACTGGGGCTTGAATCCATGGCTTTGAGCATCCTAGGTAAGCATTGCCAGTAGAGTTATATCCCCAGCCCTTTTTTGTTTTGATAGAGTGTTGCCATATACCCTAGCTATTTATATACAGCAGGTTTGAACTCACAACAATCCTCTTGTCTCAGCCTCCCAACTGCTGGGATTATGAGTGTATACTACCAAGTCCAGCTCATTTAGTGAATTTTGACAAATGCCACCATAAACAAGACATGAAATGTAATTGTTCCAGTTCCACTACAACTACATGCCCTTTTGAAGTTATACCCATCTATTTCCTCATTTTCTGTTTCAAGTATTCTGATTTTTCTTCCAATATTTTACCTTTTCAAAAACATTGTGTTAACATAAGCATAAAGTATATAGCCTTTCTAGGGGTTTCTTTAACTCAGGACAACACCTTGAAGGCTCAATGCCTGGTTGAATATGTCTATGATATATTCCTCTTTTTTGCCAAGTACCCAGGAGTTGTTATTTATAGCCCTGCTTGGGCCACTTATACTCTATTTGGATACCAGATATTTTTCTCTTATTCTCCTTGGTAGAGAGCTTCTTAGATGGGGCTTCTGTTGCTATGAGAACTACCTCTTGATGAAGACTCTTGAGGAAAGGGTTTTGTAGGCTTATACTTTCACATCATAGTCCATTACTGAAGGAAGTTATAGTAGGAACTCAAATAGCTCCTGCTAGAGGCAGGAGCTGATGCATAGGCCATAGAGGAATACTGCGTGTTGGCTTGCTTGCTCTTCATGGCTTGCTCGGCCTGTTTTCTTATATAACCCAGGACTCCAGCCCATAAATGGCCCCATTCACTATGGCTAGGGCCCTCCCACATTAATCACTAATTAAGAAAATGCCCTACATACTTGCCTACAGTCTCATCTTTATGGAGGCATTTTCTCAGTTGATGTTCCCTTCTCTCAGCTTGTGTCAAATTGATATAAAACTGGCCAGCACAAATTGATATAAAACTTGACACACAACACATCAGTGCTAAGCTGCAACCTTTCCTTTCTTGTTCAGCTGCAACATTACAAATTAATGTCAACATCACAATATAAAACATTTTACAAACTTAAAAAGTCTAACAGTCTTACAAATTCTAATACTTTAAAAGTTCAATCTCTTAAAAAAAAACTGACAGCTAGGGCTATACAGAGAAACCCTATCTCGAAAAACAAAAAAAACAAAACAAAACACCTGAAGTCTCTCAACTTCAGGCTCATGGAAAGTCAAAAATAAGTTAAATACTTTCTTTAAGAGGGAAGAGCCAGAGCACAGTCAAACTCTGAACAAGCAAAACCAAATTCCAGTTCTATACATAACTCAGTGTTCAAAGTCTAGAACCCACTCACCATCTTCTGGACTCCTTCAGAAGGCTCCACAATGGGCTGGGCCATTTCATATAAGTTACTAATTAAGAAAATGCAATAGGCTTGCCTACAGTTTAATCTATGGAAACATTTTTTCAATTGGGACCCCTCCTCTCAGATGACTCTAGCTTGTGTCAAATTGACATAAACTAGTGAGTACATTAACTCAACTTTAGTAAAGCTAGACTGTGCCTTGTGAACCCCTCTACCTAGAGAAACACTGGGACAAGAAACAGACTTCTCATAAACTGCTCCTGTGTCTAGTCTATTATCCTTGATGAGTGGTATTGACACTTGTTAGGGGCCTTTATAGGGAGTGGTTAGTAAGACTGTGGTCTAGCTGAGTGCCTGGCTCTCTCTTCCTGGGCCTGAGAAGCTCTCTTATGTTTTCACTGAGTCACAACTGTGCTGGCTTGTGTGTTAAAAATAGACCCTAGGCATCTGTTTAGTGACAAGCCTTTGCTGACCTGGCCAGTCACTCTAATGCTTATAAATATTTGGAGTCACTTATGTCTTAGTTGCCATTTCCTTTCCAGGGCTTCCTTGCCCCACCTCCTGAAACCTGAAGGGGGCCATAGCACTGAGTGAGAGCTGGCACATGTTAGACAGATTCAAGGTGGCATGTTACTGTGAACTGCTGAAATTCAAGATAGTTCCTAGGAGCCAGGAGAAGTGTTGTCATTTTCTGTAGTGGTGATTGTGCTGTCTTAAGGGTTCAGCAGGATTTACTGAGAAAACCCCAGGTTTGAAATCACATAGTTGGCCCTGGGCCTTAGGTTATAAAGCATCAGCTTTCCCTTTGTAAACAGGAAAGGTGTTTACCCTACCATGATGATTGTGAGAAGTGCTCTGTGTAAAATATGTACTAGCTCTCAGGAATATGGCTGCTACTGTCCTTACAGCAGACATTGTGCCTTTGCACAGAATACCTAAAGGGCAAATTAAAGCTTCCTAAAGGCCTTGATGTCCAAATGCATGGTCAGAACTCTCTTCCAGGTAGGTGCTCATATCTCTTTTTGTTTGTCTTCAAACACATTGTGACCTTAAATGACATTAATGCCCAAGTAGTACCAGCTGTAGACTCTCCAACTGGAGAAAACTGTGACTGAGCTTAAAATAGTACCTTATCTCTGGTCTGATGGGAGGGCTATGTAGGCCCATGTCAGGGAACATTTTCATTCTTAGGCTTAGTTGAACACAAGGTAGAAGAGGCTCAAATTTGATAATGGAAGAGCCACCTTTTACTAGGCACACCAGGCTGTTCCTGTCAGAAGCCCTAGGGTATGTATCCCTGGCTTCTTGGACCCCCAAACCCTGCCTGCTAGAAGTTTCTGACTATTCCTTAGAAAGAAAAATAAGAAAAATGGCTCTGAGCAGATCTGGCTCCACAGGGTTTAGAGGTGTCAAAATCTGAGATAAGAAGGTCTGACCTCTGTGGGAAAATGTGAGGGAGCCACTGGAGACTTTTCTGAGGATTAAATATGAGGCAGTTTTGTCCCAAGAGACAGGAAGAGTAGCTTGGAAAAAAACAGCTTTGCTTTTAAGTTGATCTTGCTTCTTTCTAAATATACTTTAGTTAGGGTTTCTCTTACTGTGATAAAGAATGTGACCAAAAGCAACGTGGGGAGGAAAGAGTTTATTTTATCTTAAAATTCTTCAGTCATACTTTGTCACTGAGGCAAGCCAGGCAGGAATCTGGAGGCAAGAACAGGAACAGAAGCCATGGAACAGTGCTGCTGACTGACTTGCTACTCATGACTTGCTCAGCCTGCTCTCTTATACCATCTAGAAACACTTGCATAGGTAGCACTAACCACAATGGGATGAGCCTTCCTATATCAATAACTAATCTAAAAAAATGCCCCCAGAGACTTGTCCACAGGCCAGTCTAAAGGGCATTTTCTCACTTGTGGTTCCTTCTTCAATAATTCTAGCCTGTGTCAAGTTGACAAAAAAAAAAAAAAGAAAGACAAAAACAAACAAACAAAAACACCACAGAACAGTCTAGAATCAAGTCATGATCTCAGAATATAAGTATAGCAGAAGCAAACCTGAGAGTACCTACTAACAAGATTCACACAGAAAGATCAAGCCATCTCCTTAAGGAAAGATACCTGATGAGCCCTTATACTCAGAGTGAAGGTCCTCTACACTCTATAAACTGTGGCCTATTCCCTGTACAGGTGCTACCATGAAGTTTGACCATTGCTGACTGGCAGCCACACAGCACTGAAGTGATAGCCTGCTTGGACCTACACATCGAAGAAAGAGGAAAACCATGGCTTCTAGCAGCACTGAGACCCAGCTCCAGAGGATCATCCGTGATCTACAAGGTCTGGTTGAGTGACTAGTTTTAAGGAACTTGGGCTTGTGCCTTGCCTGTTGATAGTCAGAATTCAGCCCTCTCCTTGTTCACACACAGAGTAATTCTAGCCCTCAGGACACATCATATTGAAATATTTGGTTTTCAGATATCCAGTCTCTGTGCAAATGGAAAGCTTACCTCATACACCTCTCGGAACAATATAGGTAGTTTGTGAACAAAATCAAATACCACTAAGAGGGCTGGTTTCAGTTGGTATGTGTGCTTTAAGCTGCATTGGTGCCTTTTATGGAATCATCCCATCTCACCCCTTGCCAGGCTTTGGTGAGCTTGGGTTTTGTTTTTGGTTTTGTTTAAGATTTATTTATTTATTTTATGTATATAAGTATACACTGTAGCTGTACAGATAGTTGTGAGCCTTCATCTGGTTGTTGGGAATTGAATTTAGGACCTCTGCTCACTCCGGTCAACCCCACTCACTCAGTCCCTGTTCACTCCGGCCCAAAGATTTATTTATTATTATAAATAAGTACACTATAGCTGTCTTCAGACTCACCAGAAGAGGGTGTCAGATCTCATTACGGGTGGTTGTGAGCCACCATGTGGTTGTTGAGATTTGAACTCAGGACCTTTGGAAGAACAGTCAGTGCTCTAACTCACTGAGCCATCTCACCAGCCCCTGCGCTTGGATTTTAAGGGGAGAAACATTCTCCTCTTTTTAAACAGGAAGGTGAGAAACTTGGAGGTTTCATGTTGCATCTCCCCACACCAGCCCCCAGCCACTGGCGGCCATCTCCCTTAGGTCTGCTTACCTCCTGGCTTCCTGAGGGAGCTTCTTGGATTTGTAACCATTGGAGAATGGTAAGGGTGGAGAAATAGTCAAAACTGCAGCTAGATCTTGACAGAATAACATTTCTGTGGACTGTGGGAGTTCCAAGTTTTACTCTTCTAAATGACTTCCCAAGGACCAGATTTTAGTACATCTCTCAATCCTACTACTGCCAGGCTTGATTTTATAAGCCTCTGGAGCTCCAGCACATTTGCCACAGATCTGTGCCTGCAGCTATCTCAGTGACACTTCCCTGACAGCCTAGAACCTGGGTTCCTGACTGCTGGTGCTGAACAAACACTAGAAATCTTGCAGTGGTCTAGGATAGCCTCAGTGCAGTCCACAGTCCGAATCTTAGATCCAAAGCCAACAAGGTCCAACCCACTTTCTCAGATTTGCTCTTTAAGGTGCTTTGGGGCTTCTGATGGCTGAAGTTAAGTGCCCATTATCTCAAAGGCAGACCAAAGGTGTTTCAGATCTAGATTTTGTTTGATTTTATAATATTTTATAATATTTTTTGATACTTTGTAATATTTTCCTGGTTGAACATCCCTAATTTAAAACTCTGAAATCTGAAATGCACAAAAACCCAAAACTTTCAAGTTGTATTTTGTTTCATGTGCATATGACATTGCCATGTATACAGGTTATTGATAGTAACCTATGGACTCTTCTTGTTTGGTCCTATGAGGTAGGTGCTGTTCCTGCTACCATTTTCCAGTGAAGGAAATAGGCACAGTATTGTATCTGACTTACCTATTATCATAGAACCACTGTGGAACAAAGCTTGGAGTTATACAGCACCAGTCTTAGGTCATGACCACATTAGACTTTCAGCTAAAATGTTTAGTGGTTTTTGTTTTGTTTTAATTTATACAGCTATACAGAGAAAAGTAAATGGCCATTTGGGTAAATCTGTGTTTACCTTTAAAAGTTTTACTAAAAAGTAGTCTTTTCTGTGTCACGGTGTCTAGTTTTCAAAGACAGCCTTCTGTACCATATTACCTTCACAGAAATCTCAGAGTTGATTCAATAGTCTTGAAACCTACATCCTGTCCTCAAACCCAACCAACAAATAAAGGGAGCAAACTACACACTGGAGAGGTAAAGAGACCAATGTCTGCTTAGAGCTCTGGTGTTTGCCAACAGGCTCTTAAGCTGAGTCTCTGACCTCTGTATCCCTTATCTGTAAAATGGGGAAGTGGGGGTGTTGATAATAAGAGATTTCCTAGATTCATCTTTTCTCAGTGCTAAAAGTAGAATGCATTTTACATAACATCTCAGGCTTATTGAAATAAGGCAGACTCCATTAATGGAAAGTACATGTAAAGGTCTGACCCTTCTTGAGCACCCAGTCAACAGAAGCAGATATTGTTATCATTGTTACTGTTATCTACACTGGGTGGGTGGTCTAAAACCCATATTTAAGGCTCCCACTGTTGAAGAGAAATGGGACCTTTAAGAGTTTAGTGACCACTCTTTTAGGGTCATGGCCACTCTATCCTGGCCTATTTATTTATTTGTTTATTATTTTTTGCCTTTCACTGTCCTCAGTCTGCTTTGGTTTGTGATTCTACAGTTGATTAATCCACATACCAACTATTTGTTGACTTGCTGTATATACATAGTGCTAGGTTGGTGGTGGACACACAGAGATGAATTTTAAAAAACAAAACAACAACAACAAAAAAACCCCACCCATGCCCAATCTGAAGCTGTTTCAGTATCTATGGAGACTTAGTACATTTGACTCTTCTACCTGAAGTTGTATCACCTGAATAGTTACATGTCCTGTGTGTTTCCAAGATGACACTTACTCCTTGTGCTTCTTGGTGTTATTTCTACTTCTTTCTCAGACTTACTTTTCAGTACATCTAAGATGCATGCCAATACTAGAGCTGTTAAAATGTGAAGTAGACAAATGTGTTTCTCTAGTTATGTGTTCCTATTTGTTGTCTTAAAGATGCAGTAACAGAACTAAGCAATGAATTTAAGGAAGGCGGAGAGCCAATCACAGATGACAGCACCAGCTTGCACAAGTTTTCTTACAAACTTGAGTATCTTCTGCAAGTAAGTGGCCCTGGTCATGCATTGGTTTTGTCAGAGTTGTCTCTCCTTCCCCATTTGAGTGACTGTTACCAGTTTCCAGGATGTGGTTCAGAAAGCACAATGAAGCAGTTAAGCCCTTGTGGTGAGACTAAGAGTCAAAGCAGTCCTAAGAGCTCAGTCCTTCCATGTGAGTCAGGATGTTCTGGGAACTGAAAACATTCTTCTGAGATTTAAGCCATCTTAAGGCAAATCACAGGCCTTTCCAGCATTACACCCTTTGAGAACTTGTTGAACCCTGTAGTGTTTCTCTCTTACAGACATGATATATGTATATAGCCAGGTATAAAGGCAGTTTCCAAGACTGCAGCCTCTCAAAGATTATTCAAGGCCTATTTCAGAGCCTTGTTCCTCAAGTATGGTTACCATGGGGCTGGCTATTTCTGAATCAGGGTTAGTCAAGCAAATAGTCTTTTAACATTTTCATGGTATAACTTTTGTGTGTGGTTAGTTTGACCTAGACAGCTCCACTGATTTGGGAAGCACGTGCTTTTGAAATAGGGAGGGGAAAAAAAAAATAGACCTGCGGTCATTTTACCAAAATTGTATGAGGTATATCTGGGTTTTGTTTTGTGTTATCTTGATTTGATAATTGCAAACATGAATCATGCCTCCATAACCAGGGTCAAATGCTATAAATGAAATAGAGATATCTACCATACCTTACAGTGTCACATGCCGCCAAAGAACATAGGATAAGAGCTGCTAGAAGTAATGCCAGGCATAGAAATACTCACCATATGCCTCCTGCTGGTTCTTTGTTTGACACTAGCTGAATATGAGGGTTTGCCTTGTTTGTTCTCTTTCCCAGATAAGACCATTTTGGTTTGGGATTTGAAAGTACTCAGCACTGATGCTCATTTTGGTTTTTCATGTACTCTAAAACAGTGTTGACACTTGAGAGTTGAGGAATGGATAAGAAGCTGTTGTCTGGGTTCTCTGAGTTACAGTACAGTCAACACTTTTATGAATGTTAACATAAGACTGTTCAATTGAATTTCCTTATCATATTGGAGGTTTTCAACCAAACTATGGTGGTAACCCTTAAGAGGATAAGTCTTTCTTTGTTTGCTTGTTTGTTTGTTTGTTTTGCCCCTTTTATTACTTTCCTTTTCTCCTTCTTGCCTTTCTTTCTCCTTCCTTTCTTATATCCCTTGCTTGTTTTTTTTTTTTTTTTTTAATTTTATCAGTCAGTCATCTATCTAGCTTGCTACACTGGAACTATAATTTCGGCTTTCTATATGCTAGAAAAGTACCAATAGAAAAATCTTTTGGGATAACTATTATTTCTAAGTCATTAGTTATATAACCTTGAGCTGCTGTTTAGTAGCCTCTTCCACATCTGAAGTTTGTGCATTAAACATTAAAACAACTCAGCATACTCTGAGTTGCCAATAAGTCAAAATAAAATCATCAAGAGGCCTCCCTCAGTGCTTGTCCCTAGGAAGCTAGTAATGTTTATCACATTGGGGGGGTATGTACAACAGGTCTCAGACTTCCTGCCTGTTCCTCTCTCTGCACAGTTTGATCAAAAGGAGAAGGCTAGCCTCCTGGGTAGCAAGAAAGACTACTGGGATTACTTGTGTGCGTGCCTAGCCAAGGTGAAAGGAGCAAATGATGGGATTCGATTTGTCAGGTCCATCTCTGAGGTAAGCCGTGCTATGAAGGTAAGGGCCACTGCCTTCCACTTGCCTGCCTAGGTATGTCATGAACTCTGTAGGTGATTAAGAAGCCAAGAAATCTAGTCCAGGCATACTGGGTACCTGTTATGTGGTTCAAGCTCATGGAAACTATCTGAATTTAGACTAAGCAGAAATGAGCCAGGTCTTAAATTTCGCTTCCTACCTGGACTGTTCACATTGGAAGTCTCTGTTCATGGAACCCTTTGGAAGTGTGCAACATCACTTCCTTTTTCAAAAATAAAAGAATCATTTTCTTTAGAGTTGCTAAGCCAGACAACTCATTAGGTAAAGGAATTGGCCACCAAGACTGATGACCTAAGTTTCATCTTTAGAACTCACATGGTAAAGAGAACAGACCTTCCCCCATGTGCTGTAACACTGGCATGCACACACACACACACACACACACACACACACAAAATGAATGAATGAATGAATGAATGAATACCAAAATTTTTTAAGTTGCTAGGCTATCTTGTCTGCACCAATTTGCTTAGAAAACTTAGATTTGAAGTAAGGAGGATAAGGTAGAGTTTCAAAGATACTTTGAATCATGCAGGGCTGCTTGGTAAGTTTCTACATCCAGTTGGGCCCTTAAGGAAGGGCGGAATGCCCTAGCTTTGTCTTAACTACAAAATTCCAAAATAACACACCACACTACACACCCTTCTAATTTACAATCCTGTCTCAAGACCTCTGTGGCAGTTTCTTTCATTGATTTGTCTTGGCTGCCTTATACCAGAACCTAGAAGGCGCTATGTTGAATCCCATAACAGAGTTTGCTCACCACACCATATTGTGAGTAACTAGATCTCAGATGATCTCCTTCATTCCTGTCTACCAAGCCCATTCCCATCCCTATCACCAATAACTCCCTTCCACTCTCATCATCCCAGTCAATCCAGAAGTAAAGTGCACATATATGAAAAGCAAGTGGACCCTGAAATTTCGGGAAAGAGGTTGGAAAAGTTTGTGCATATTGACTTGTCAGCATCTCTGACAAGTATGGAATCACTTTAAAATCAGCACACAGACTCTTTGGTTGCCTAAGAGGCCACAGTGTTGGAGTGTTGGATTTTCTAACATTAACTCCCAGGCATAGAGCTAGGGTGTTTCTTCTTATAGATGGAGCAGTATCAAGCACACTGACATCAAAGGTTCAACTTTTTTTTTACCAGGTGCACCCTCAGAGTCTGGGCAAGCAAGGAAAGATGGCAGCTCTGAAATGTTTATCCTGCATGTATTTTTAATGTCAATGTAGTATGGGTTGGTCTTGTGAGGTTGGTGAAAAATTCAATCCCATGATGTAGAGCAGTGTTTAATGTATCAGGAATCTAGAGACATTCCCTCTTCACTCTTGGGTCCCATTCCTCACACACTGCATCAGCACTGAAGCCTTCAGTCTATGACTTTGGACAGGTGAGCTCTTACAGTAAGTTAGTTTTCATTCCTAGGGTCATGAAGTGATTACTAAGAGTCTGCTTTTCAGCTGTTTTCCTCCTCTCCTCATAAAGCATTCAAACCTTTGAAGCCATGCAGACAAATATTAAAGAAGTTAAGGAAGCTGTGTGCTGACTTCCAGCATGCTCACACAGGTTTCAGTGACAGTTTCCTGGGGACCCAGTTTAATTATATATGAAAGCTCTGTTCTCTGTCTTGGAATGTCACTAGGTGGGAAAACTGCTGGATATTCAGTACCTTAGTACTCAGGTACCCTTTGGGTCTTCAAGTGCAAAGTGAATTTAATAGGTCAGAAGTTTTTATAGGACTCTGCAGCACCTTTTGAGCAGGAGATAACCATTTGGACTAAGATATATGAGTGCTCTAGTAAGACACTTCTGGAGGCTCAAAATGGGATCTTTCAGGATTGTGTTTCCCTGAAGTATGTGGAGGCCAGCTCTGCTCCAGGTGCATAGCACAGTGGTCTACTTTAAAACAGAGGCAGTCCATGTTTCTTGAAGAGTTCCTGGCCTGTGATGCTGTTGTATGTCTTTTCAGTGTTGTTTATATGGGTCTGATTAGATGCTAAGAAAACTGGAAATGAAAGCTGACCCAAAATCTAAAAAAAAATTTTTGTTAAGGGCTATATAGTTAATTTCATTTGCAGTACATAGGAAATAATCCTTTTCCCAAAGGACATTTAAAAATATCTTTAAGTAAGTAGCTAGCTCCCTTTGTAAAATCATCTCTTCAACTAATGAGCTCAAATGTTATAAAAAGTTTTATTGCCACGTAAGAGGAATAATGATTTACTCCTGCTCTGGGAGCTTGCAGACAAGAGTGGTTTTGTGGGCAAAGGTCTCATTAAATTCCACCACTTTAGTTTTTGAGAATGTGGATGTGTACCTTTCGTAGCTAGCTGTTCTTGGCTGCTCACTGTGGATGTGCACCTTTCGTAGCTAGCTGTTCTTGGCTGCTCACTGTGGATGGGCACCTTTCGTAGCTAGCTGCTCTTGGCTACTCAAATGTTGTTCCCATTGAGCACTTTGTTCTCAACTCATGCATCAGAGGAGAAAGTATTTGGTCATTGGTGTGATCTCAAGGTTGTTTGTCCTCTAAGCATCTGTTGAGATAACTATTTGGTAGCATAGTGTTTTATATCAAGTCAGTCTGCTGACCACCTCCACTTCAGCCATTATGACTATGTACATATGGTCGTGGAGAAATGTCTTCTGCATTCTGTAGTTCATGAGGTTTTGTGTCTTTTAGAACCACTTCATGTTACATTATTTCCTTGAGTCATCAGTAAGAAGAAAAATACTTCTGAGTTAAAGGTGTTAACTGCTACTGGGATGTTTACAGCATCATCAGTGCCTTAGTGGTATGCCACATACTTCCTGTCTGAATCCAGGGCATCTTGATAGCGGAGAATAGTAAGACCCTTTTGTGACTAAACTACTGTCATTCCTCTCCTACCTCATTTGACCTTTTAAGGGTTAAGAGAGTGTTGGCCCTGCTTTGTCTACTTGTATCAACAGATATCTGTGGTAAGTCAGAATGTTTTGAATGCCTGGCTGCTTCTATGACTGATTAATTTGCAAACCCGTCTCACATGTCTTCTATGGCAGTTTCATTTAATCCACTTGTCTTGACTGCCATGTGCCCATAGCTAGTAGGGTCCTGCATTGTAGCCTCATTGCAGTGTCTGCCCAACGACGTGTTGTAAGTGACTAGACCTTAGATGGATCCCTTTATGCCTTTATGATTTGTCATCGTAGTCCTTGTAGAGTTATGGACACTTGGGCTTTTCTATGACATCTACTCATAGGTGACAGGACTTCATGGAAAGCACTATTCTCATCCATAGTACACTGATTATGAGTAATGAGTTGGCTTATCTGAAAAGAAACAAGCCCAATTAGGAAAGTGTGGATAGATACATGGGGAGGTTGATGGTTTTATCTCAATAATAGAGACAAAAAGAGGCTGTTATTCATCTGGCAATACCTTTGCAAATTTCCCCTTATACAGCTCCACTCTTTTTTCTGTTCTTCCCCTTTCTTTATATTCCAACCAGACCTCTGAGGCCTCTCTCCCTGAGCCTGCCCTACCCCAATCCCCCCCTCCCCAGTATGTTAAGACCAGCACCAGAAAATCTTAGCATCCCTTTCTCCTGTAGCTTCTATGTGAGAAGCCATTCAGCTACCTCCAGATTTCACTCCTTACTTCAGATTAAATCAAGGAGTTTCCTGTCTGACTCAGAGATTCTGATGGAAAGAGGAGCAAGAGTGACTCCATCAAATATTCAGGTGTTTGAGTTGCCTTGATATATCTTTCTTCACCTGTTTGCTAGAGACTATTTTCAGATGTCCTGGGATAAGCAGCCCCACTTCAGGCTGCACTCTAGAGTGACAATGCCAAATGTTTTGTGTCCTTTGAGGCTGCTACTGTCAGAATAGGGTTGAATGGCATGTTTTGTCCTGTAGGTGGCCTTTGCCTCCATGAGGATTACCTCCATGAAGTAGGTGTTTATCTCAATATAATCTGTTTTCAGCTCCGAACGTCTCTGGGAAAAGGAAGAGCCTTCATTCGCTACTCTTTGGTGCACCAGAGGTTGGCAGACACCTTGCAGCAGTGCTTCATGAACACTAAAGTAACCAGGTAATTGCAAGTCTGTGCTGGACTTAACCTCATAGCACTGATAAACAGAAATTGTATCAGCCAAACCAGAATGTTAGTGGCAGGTGCCTCTAGTTTCTTTCTACATCCATTATTCTTTGTACTTCTTACCTGTCTTTGAACATGTAGGCAAAAGTGAGGAAGAGGGGAAGGCTCTCTTTCTCTAGTTCTCTCATGTGCTCAACTATGACCCTAGAGCTTAGAGCCAGGTCCCTTAACTCCTAATGCCATGTGTCTTTCCCTGGTGGGTAGTAGCTCACTGGGGCCAGTGTTCCTTTGCCTCCCAGAAGAATTACCTGTCAGGTTTTCCTTCACTTACCCTAAGCCTCCACCTACCACAGAGTCAGTACCCATCAGCATATGTTCCTTGGAGACTGAAGAGCAACTGTTGTGAGTCTAGGTTGCCCACATGTCAGCCTTTGTACCTAAGTGTGACGGTCTCACCAGGAAGCAATGAGGGAAGGAGCGAGGTGGGCCTGAGCAGATAAGGGAAAGGGGCATCAGATAAAGATGTAGATCTGAGGCCACGAAGCCAGACACCTTGGGCTTGCCCAGCATTGCTTTTCTAGTTCTACTCTGCTTCTCCCTAGGTATTTGAGTTAATGAAAGAAAGTACTTTTGAACTAAAAACTAACAGGCAAAATCTTTAGCTTTATTTTGTCACCTTTAAGGTTGATTCACATAAAGGAATAGTTCTTATACATGTGACAGGCTTGTGAGTTAAAAAAAAAATTTGTACATTTGATTTGAAGAGTATATTGCTCTAGGTATTTGGTAAAGACTGCCATAAGTAGTTCAGTATCACAGACCACAAATATCAGCCAGGTAGTTCTTTTAACTCATCAGTACTATCTTTTTAACTTCTTACTGCTTCATGTCAAATGAATAAATGTTCATACATTTCTAGATAGACATTTGTTCTTTGGCTTTTAATTTGATGTCTGAATAGAAATTAGAAATGAGTCTAGTGTGTCGCATTGCATTCTGTGAAAGCTAAGGTTATCTTCCCAAAAGGAAGTGTTTTGTCTCCTGCAGTTGCCCTTTCCTGGCAAGTCACAGAGATTTGAATATCTCAAATTCTTTGTAAGAAAACAGATATTATATAAATAGTAAGCATCCAGATCATTGTAACAGTTTTTTGAAGTAAAGAATGTTTATTGAGAACCCATGGTCTGGCAGTAAAAGATAAAATGATTTGCTTGGTTTTTTTATTTAGTAACATGAGTCACTGGATTTGATGAAGCAGAACCACCCAGGACAGTTTTCAGTAGATTCATTCTTTGCTTATCCTTGTTACTATTCAGTTCATATAGTATTTTGTTTTCTGCAGTGACTGGTATTATGCAAGAAGCCCCTTTCTGAAGCCAAAGCTGAGCTCTGACATTGTGGGTCAACTGTATGAGCTGACTGAGGTTCAGTTTGATCTAGCATCAAGAGGCTATGACTTGGATGCTGCCTGGCCAACATTTGCCAGGTACTTTGGGGAACTGCTTTCTTTTAGAAGTCGAGGGAAGGGATGCTCAGCCTTTTGAAGACATCTGCACAGCCATTTTGCTTGCTCAGAAAATTATATATAGCTTCACAACTATTTTTTTCTGCCTTCCCGTTTATTCTTGGGCTTTTTGGGTAATTGTGGGCTTTTGTTTGTTTGTTTTGTTTGAGGGGTTTGTTTTGTTGTTATTCAGTAGCTTACATTCTATCATTATTTGGTAGCTTAACTTGCCCATATCTGTCCAATGGGAGACCTTTCAGGCTGATACTTGTGAGGTTTCTTTCTTCTGTCTGAAATATTCTTTTTTTAAGAAGTAAGATATTGTAGATATAACTAAGACCCCACTCTACTGCTGTCCTTCTCCTTTATTTCCAGAAGTAAACACAGCACCACGGTTGAGGCATATTAACAGCAAGGCTTTTTTTTTTCTCACTATATGTACATTTATCCATAAATATTTTATGATAATGTATATGTTCTATGTAGTATATATTTTCAAAATTTTGTACATCATAAGAAAACTATTATTTCATACTTGCCTTTTTATTTCACATTGTTTAGTTTTACTTGTGCATACACTTGTGATTCTATGGCTTTGATGTAGAAGAAAGCCATAGCAGTATGTAAAGCAACTTTGCCCATCCATATCTTTACCTATTCTGTGACAGCTTTCATGCAGGAGTAGTTGTGATATAGACCATATATTTCACAAGCTCAAAATATTCACAGCCTAGCAGACCCACAATTTAGAATATTCTACTATATATGTAACCATAGCCGGGCATAACACCCTCTGGTGGAGTTAGGTTAGTTCCACCTTTCCACAGTGATAACATACCAAGAGTTTCCTTCCTCCTTCCTTCATCCTCTTCTGGCCTTCACAGACACCCCTGCTGCCCATATATACACCACACATAAAAATCTTTAAATTTAAAAAGAGTCTGAAACTCTTCCTTTCAGGAAAGTAAAAGGGAGATGACTTGTTTATCTCATAGTTTTAGAGGCTGAAGGCCTAAGCAACATGGTCCAGCCTCTGGCAAGAGATCCCTTTGACTCTCATTTCAGAATAGGTAGCATGTGGAAAGGAGATGGGGTGTATTCTATGCAGAAGTAAGAGATCACATGTCCAAAATAGTAAGCCAGAGGTTAGAGTCCCATAGTGCCTTCCAACTGCATAACCCCAAGTTGATCTAAGGACTTATATTAGCCATACTTCTTAAAGGTTCCACTATCTGTCTGTACCACCACTTTAAGGACCATCTTCCAGTATGGAAGGCCTATACTCCCATATTCCTGTTCTTTATTAAAGGAAGTTAGTACAAAAACTTAAAACAGGGCAGGAACCTAGAGTCGAGAGCTGATCCAGAAGCCATGGAGTAATAGTGTTTACTGGCTTGCTTCACATGGATTTCTTATAGAACCCAGGACTAAGAGCCCAGAGATGGCACCACCCAGAGTGGACTAAGCCCTCCCCTATTGACCACTAATTGAGAAAATGCCTTACAACTGGATCTGATGGAGACATTTCCTCAACTGAGATTCCTTTCTTTCTCATAACTCTAGCTTGTGTTGACACACAAACCCAGCCAGTACATCTAGTAACTATCATCAGCACTGCCTATGTGTATGTTTGCATATATGTATGTACCTGAGTTTGTTTATCTGAATACAAGTGTGTCTGTTCTGTGGCCCCACAGGAGGACGCTAGCCACCAGCACGTCTGCTTACATGTGGAAACCCCCCAGCCGAAGCTCCAGCATGAGTAGTTTAGTGAGCAACTACTTGCAGGTAATGTCAGAAAGGCTGGGATTAGTAGGCTGTTAAGGTGACTAGGATAATCTTCTCAAGCACTTGTTCTAAGCAGAGTAATATAACCCCTCAAACCAAATCCTTTATGTCCTGGGATTTAGATTTTTACAGCCAGATAAAATTGAGATCCTTTTAAAACTGAACTCTTAAAATACTTAAAGTATCTTACAGGATGTAGTTTAGCACTGAGGTTTGAATTGACCCTGTCACCTACTATATCCAACTAAGGGGAAATTACCTAATTTTGAAGCTTCAACTCTTTCTTCTGTAAGAGGAATTAATAAAATCTTCCTTGTCCTAAGTGGAGGGGCAAGTGAAAGAGTGCTTAAGAACAATGGATCAGGAAATCCTAACTTTTTCAGAAATGTGTACCTATAAGAACTATATAATAACAATTTATTTGCAATACAAAAATACTCATTATATATAAAGAACATTGAAAATATAAAAGACTACTCTGGCCTCATTTTGTGATTTTTATCATGTCGTGGTGCTGTGAGTATAATACAGTGGGTTAACCAAAATTTTAGTGGAACTGAGTTTAGATTCTGTAAGAACCAATATCCTTTAAACTCATAAAGCTGATGGAGGATAGATAGAGATGTGAGTCTGCTTCTCAGTGGGGTTTGTGGGACATTGAATGTGCTCTGACCTTTTGGCAGGTGCTTTGAACATAGGTGTTCTAGTCCTTGGACTAGCTCTAAAAATTTACCTTAGGTTAGGTAATTCCTTTGTTTTTTTTTCTACTTTCATTGAATACAAAAACTTATCCAAATAGCTGGATAGCATCATTCCAAAGCTCCTGTCTTTTACTTTCTTGTAGACTCAGGAGATGGCCTCCAGTCTTGACCTGAATAGTTCTCTAAACAATGAAGCACTAGAAAGCTTCGATGAGATGCGGCTGGAGCTGGATCAGTTGGAAGTTCGGGAGAAACAGCTACAAGAACATGTACAGCAGCTAGACAGGGAGAACCAAGCACTTCGAATGATGATCAGCGGGCAAGGCGGGCAGCTTCAGGTAGAGAAGGAGATGGGGTACCTTGCAGACGAGGATAGCATTGGCCTTGTGAGCCTGGTAGCAGAGCTCCAGAAGCAGGGAGAAGTCACCCAGGCCACAGTGAAGAAGCTACAGACATGTCTGCAGGCCCTGGAGCTAAATGTAGACAAGAAAGAGTACATTCACTCAGCCTTGCAGCTTGAGAACATGGCAAAGGAGCTTGACGCTGTGAGAGACTCCTTGGGTAGGAAGAACCAGCTTCTGGCCAGCCTTTCAGAATGCCTCACTAGGGCAGAGAAAAGGGAAAATCCATCTCCGAACACAAAGCTTCACCAAGAGCCAGTTCCTACTGATCTGGCGTTGAAGTTCCGGGAGCTGAAGGGAAAACTTCAATCCTTAGAAGGAGAGAACACCAAGGCCCAGGAGCTAAACAGGCAGCAGAGTATCAAGCTAGAGCAACTGGCCAAGGAACTACAGCTGAAGGAGGAGGCCCGGGCTAGCCTAGAACACTTAGTGAAGGATATGGTCCCACTTCAGGAAGAGCTGTCTGGAAAGAAGCAAGAGTCAGCTCAGCTCCGACGACAGCTTCAGGAATCCCTGGCCCACTTGAGCTCTGTGGAGGAGGAGCTGGCTGAAGCCAGGCAGCAGGAAAAGCAGCATCGAGAAGAAAAGCAGCTACTGGAGCAGGAAGCCAAGTCTCTGACATGGCAGCTGCAGCTCCTAGAGACCCAACTAGGACAGGTGAGTCAGCTTGTAAGTGACCTGGAGGAGCAGAAGAAGCAGCTCATGCAGGACAGAGACCATCTCAGCCAGAAAGTAGGCACACTAGAGCAGCTAGCTGAGGCTCATGGGACAAGTAAGAGTAAAGAGGCTGTGGCTTCCTTGTGCTCTGTCCCACCACAGTCTGGGGAGATGCCAGAAAAGGGGCAGCAGTGCCTCCAGGAAGAACAGGTAAACAATACCACAGTGTCAGAGGCAGACCAGGAGGAGTTGCAAAAAGTCAATCAGGAGCTACAGAAGGAGCTGCAGAACATGGCTGTCCGCAACCAGCTCCTAGAAGGCAAACTGCAGGCCTTGCAAACTGATTATAAGGCACTGCAGCAGCGAGAGGCGGCAATCCAGGGATCTTTAGCTTCTCTGGAAGCTGAGCAGGCTAGCATCCGGCACCTGGGAAACCAGATGGAAGCAAGCCTCCTGGCTGTGAGGAAAGCCAAAGAGACTATGAAAGCCCAGGTGGCAGAGAAGGAGGCTGCCCTGCAGAGTAAGGAGAGTGAGTGCCAGAGGCTGCAGGAAGAGGCAGATCAGTGCCGGCTTCAGACAAAGGCCCAGGCCCAGGAGCTCAGAGCTCTTGAGAACCAGTGCCAGCAGCAGATTCAGCTGATTGAGGTCCTCTCTGCAGAAAAAGGCCAACAGGGACTCAGCCTACCCCAAGTCAACACAGACCAACTGGCCCTGTCTCAAGCACAGCTGGAAATTCACCAGGGGGAAGCCCAGCGGTTACAGAATGAGGTGGTGGACCTCCAGGCCAAGCTCCAGGTGGCCCTAGGTGATCGAGACAAGTTACAGAGCCAGCTGGGTGTGGCTGAGACAGTTCTAAGGGAGCACAAGACCCTGGTGCAACAACTGAAAGAGCAGAATGAAGCCCTCAACAGGGCCCATGTTCAGGAGCTGCTTCAGTGCTCAGAGAGAGAGGGGATACTACAGGAGGAGAGCATCTACAAAGCCCAGAAGCAGGAACAAGAGCTACGAGCCCTGCAGGCAGAGCTGTCACAGGTGAGGTGCAGCTCTGAGGGAGCCCACCTGGAACATGCAGAGCTACAGGACCAGCTGCACCGAGCCAACACAGACACAGCTGAGCTTGGCATACAGGTCTGTGCACTGACAGCTGAGAAGGATCGGATGGAGGGGGCCCTGGCCAGCCTAGCCCAGGAGCTCCAGGACTCCAAAGAAGCAGCACTACAGGAACGAAAGGGCTTGGAGCTCCAAGTGATGCAACTTCAGCAAGAGAAGGAGAAGTTGCAGGAAAAGGTGAAGGCAGCTGAGGAGGCAGCCAGTTCATTCTCTGGTCTGCAGGCACAGCTGGCCCAAGCTGAGCAGCTGGCCCAGAGCCTCCAAGAGACTGCACACCAGGAACAAGATGCCCTCAAGTTCCAACTAAGTGCTGAGATTATGGACCACCAGAACCGATTAAAGGTAAGTTCAGCTTTAGCCATCTCTTAAGGTATACCTTGTGGCAACATAATTAGGTGGCCCTGCAGCAAGGAAAGGCGAAAACCAAAGAGTACCCTAGTTCCATTCAATTGTAGTAGCTCACACTTCTTTACACAAATACATGAGGCAGAGCATGGACAGCAGTGCCTTCTCATGGAGCCTCCACTTAGGCTATGTCATATGTTGGCCCACACAGAACTTTTTTAAAATTAGAAGTCAATAGTGACAGAGCAGGATATGCACAAAATCAGTTTTGTGGTTTCTTTTGAATTCTCAGCAGATCTAATAGCCCATTTGCAAATCCCCACAAGGCAATAGTAGCTCAAAGAGTACACACAATCTGTTCCTGCTTCCCCTGTTGTGTGTTTGTGTACAGCCCATTCCACATACAAGTTTCAGCCTTTAGCTCTGCCTTTTCTTTTGGAGCCTCATCCTCCATAGGGTCACCAGTCTGTGACAGCTCTTGAATCCTGGCTCTTGGTCTTACTATAACAATCAGCTTCTCTGGGTACGATCCTGATGGCTGACAGGGTGTAGGGAATTGGCTCAGTTTAGAAAAGCAAGACCCTTAAAGCAGACAAATCTGTGAAGCCCCAGTAGACCATGAGCCTTGGATATGTCTTGAAGAAAAGGGGCTAAAGAATGATAAATGAGAGTATAAACAGTCACACTACTTTGATTTCTAGTGTGTATCACTAGTGGGTCAGGCCTCTGCTCTCAGCCTACTCTACACGCTCTCCTACCCTTTCCTAAATGTGCTCTCCTGACCCCATGAGGCTCATGGGCCACTATTCCACTTGCAGAAATTGTTTGAGGAACAAGCTGAGCCTCTTTTCCTAGTAAACTTGCAAGTATTTTGTTACCAGTAGAGAAGAAACTTGTTGGGACACTTTAAGAAACAGGGAAGTCTTATTTTTAAAAACAATTTGGGTGATAAAAGTGAAGGAGTCTCAGCAAGAACCCCTCTCTCATGATGCCTTCCTTATCCTTTCCAGACAGCCAATGAAGAGTGTGGGAGCCTCAGGGCCCAGCTAGAAGAACAAGGCCAGCAGTTGCAAATGACTAAGGAGGCTGTGCAGGAACTGGAGGTGAGCCTGGCAGGTGTGCTATCAAGGAAAGGGGATCTGGTCTGCTTTTACTGGATTATTAAAAGATGTTTCTCACAATGCTGCCAGTTGTCAAACTAAGACAGTCATTGATTCAAACAATATCACAAGTCTATGCCATAATGCCCTTCCATTCCCTGGACTTTGGGCTAAAAGGAAATTGTTCTTAGTCACCTCTGATGTTCTCTAGTGTCAATAAGTGGCACTTGTCCCACCAGTAACCACATTCCATGCTACCTGCACTCCACCACCCCACTGTAGAGGAGGTCATGCCTCACAAACCTTTGTTATATAATACAAAAGTTTCTGGCTTCATGAACTTCAGCACAAAGAAGTCTTGCCAGGCAGTGTGAATAGCATACCAATATCTTCCTCCATGGAGGGTAAGCTTTAAGCTTTGTGTTTTCCTCTGATGTCCTATTCTAGATCACCAAGGCATCCATGGAGGAGAAGCTGAATTGCACCAGTAGCCACCTTGCAGAGTGCCAGGCCACTTTGCTGCACAAAGATGAAGAAAGCACTATGCTTCGAACCAGCCTAGAAAGGTCAGTCACTGGGACACCCATACAGCTGCTGGTAGTTTCAGGGAATGAGTAGGTTTACTCATTTTAGAAAATTAGCCACTTGTACTAGATGAGGAAGTCCTGCAAGTCATGCCACCAGAAAACACAGGAGCCAGAAGCTTGCCACAGAAAAGTTGGCCATCTTCTGCAATAGTCCACAGGAGACAGGATGCTTTTCATCTGGGTCAGCTTTTTACCTTCAGCAAGGCACACATTTTTGCAGGAGTTTTTGGGGAGTCTAGCTTAGGGTTCAATAATAAAGACATGGAGACATCTGTATAATATAAGGCTGCTTACCCTGTTGAGGCAGTCCCTCAGCTACTCATCTAGCTCCACCAGGCCTCCCTGCTGCCTGGTTCAGGAGATTGGAAGACTTACTAAGGCCGACTAAGGGCTCCAGCACCCTCTCCAAGGCAGAAAATCCCCAAAACAGCAGAGAACTCGGTCCCTTTTTGTAACTGCCTCTGAGAGACAACACCTCTCTTTTATGGCCTGACTCTTCTCTCCTGCTTGTCCTCCATCACTGCTCCATCTGGCTCTTCCCAGTATCCCAAAGATCCTGTCCAGGAATCTTTACAGAAGTGCTATGTCCCACTCACTTTGAGTATGTTAGCATCCTGGAGTATCTCTGCCATCCCAGAATTACCCCTTCATGTTTGAAGGGGAGGTAGAGAGAGTCTCAGATTTGGGGTAATGCATAACTCACAGTAAGCAGATCATGCCTCACCAAGAGAGGAAAAAGCCAAGAAGGCAGCAGGACCTTTCATTGAAGGCCAAGAGAGCCCAGAAATTCTAGGAAGCTAAATATCAGAGCTAACCAGGAAAAATTATTTCTCTCCTCCCAGAACACAGAAGGAACTTGAAAAGGCTACATCAAAAATTCAAGAATATTACAACAAACTCTGCCAAGAGGTGACAAACAGAGAAAGGAATGACCAGAAGATGCTTGCAGACCTCGATGACCTGAACAGAACCAAGAAATACCTTGAGGAGCGACTGATAGAGCTGCTCAGGTGAGTGGGGTCAGTTGGGGACCCTGTCTAGGATTGGCTTTTCTTTCTAAAAATTTATGGAAATGACAGTTCAGTGGAAATGGGCCCTTCTCCTCAAGTTCTGCCCAATGGTGGGCTATCAAAGAGCCATATGTCTGCAGGATCCTACAGACTTTGACAGTCTTGAAGGCTGGTCACACCAGTGTTCATTTGGGTTTGGGTTTTTGTTTGGATGCAGGATTATGTTCAAACTCTGGGTGCCTGGCTAAAAATGATAATAAAATGGCATTTAGTAAAATGGCATTTAGTAACTGGTCATTTCCTTATCTCTTGCCTGTTTCCAGTGAGCCTTCTTCTCTTTTGTTGTCTTACTTTCCTTTGGTTAGGGCTACCTAGAGGGACCCAGCAGCAGTGTCCATGTGGGAACCAAACTAGAAGGGGCTCTGAGGGACCCAGCACGTTTCACTCTTGCCATTCAAGAGTAGCCACTGTATGGTGCCTTACTTGCCAAGAGAGATTGGGAAGCTATAATTTATATGACATATTCTGATTGGTAAATGGTTGCAAGTCATTCACAACTTTTAACTTTTTCTTAAAGGAATCAAATCTGAAAGATAAAATACTATAGCTACTCTTTCTTCCCTCTATCCCTTCCTTCCTCTCTCCCTCTCTCTGTCTGTCTCTCCCACTCACTCACCTGCCCTCCCTCCTTTCTTCCTTCCTTCCTTCCCTCTCCTCTCCCCTCCTCTCCCCCCCCCCCCCCCATCAGAGAGCCTATGTTTTGGAAGCCTCAAGTTGGGAAGAGGGCATTTACAAGGAAAGTGATTTAGCTTTCATGGCTTGGAACATTTGATATCAGCTTTCTGAAATGAAGCAGGGGTTATTCTCTGCTTCTTGTGGATTCTTAAAATATGAGATTATTACAGGGACAAAGATGCTCTCTGGCAAAAGTCCGATGCACTGGAATTCCAGCAGAAGCTCAGTGCTGAAGAGAAATGTCTTGGGGACATGGAAGTCAACCACTGCCATGACTGCAAGCGGGAGTTCAGCTGGATAGTACGGCGGCACCACTGCAGGTTAGCAGCAAGCAACTCACCAGACTGGAATCAGGATAGATGGTTCTGGGTGAGGGATCTGAGATAAGTGTGGGTACCATAACTATCTATCTAGGAAAAGCACTTTGCTTGTTTACCAAGAGAAGCAGAAGAAGAGTATGTATTGGTTGGGATCCTAGTAGGATGCTCAAGGCCCCCTGAAAGGAAATGTGAGTGGAGTTAAGGGAACTCACAGGTATGTGATATACTTGGAGACTAGCAACTCTTTAGCTATCCTTGAGCCAATACCAATGGTGACAGAGAGCACAGATCCTTCAGGGTCTAGGAAGGATAGATAAAGAGAAAGGGCAGATTGGGAGTTGGATATGCTTTTAGAGACTTAGCTCTCCCCATAATAAATGTGGAACACACACCTGTAGCCTGATGTCAGTCATACCTTTTCTCCCTGCCTTCAGGACCTAAGGAAGTAAACTATTCTCAACTATGCTCACCATGATAGTTTTGTAATCTTGTAAAACAGCTTATAGCACACTTTACATTGGAGGCAGAGCTAGGTTTGAAGAGTTGTGGGCTGACAGGAACTCAACACAGAGACCTGTTCTGGTGCTTAGCAGATCTCAAGCAATCCGTTGTGTATCATTCTCACAGCCTGTGTTTGTTTCATTCCCAGGATATGTGGCCGCATCTTCTGTTACTACTGCTGTAATAACTATGTTGTGACTAAGCCCAGTGGCAAGAAGGAACGCTGCTGCCGAGCCTGCTTCCAGAAGTTGGGTGAAGGCTCTGAATCCCCTGATAGCAGTAGTTCAGGCACTAGCCAGGGAGAGCCCAGCCCCATGGTGTCAGCAGCTGAAGCAGGTCCCAGGTCCATAGGAAGCCAAGGTCAGGCCCCTGCCTCTGGATTTCGTAGTTGTCATTTACTATGGCCAATTAGCTTGAGAAAGCTTTATTCAGTGTTTCCCAAACTTAGGTATCTAAGAGATGCTAAATATATACTTCCACCAGCCCAACACTTTATTAGATTACTGGGGTTGATAAGGGAGTAACTTTTTCCTGACATAATTAAGTGTGATTTAGTATGAAGTGTGTATTTGTGTGTGTGTATATATATATGTGTATATATATATATATATACATATATATATATATATATATGTGTGTGTGTGTGTGTGTATGTGTATATATATATATATATATATATATATATATATATATATATATAGAGAGAGAGAGAGAGAGAGAGAGAGAGAGAGAGAGAGAGGAGTCTGTCCTCCAGGGACTCTTTCATAATATTTATTATCTGTCCTGTAATGACATAAGACCCTCAATTATACATTTAGTAGTCAATATCTTTTTCCCTTTCTCTTAATGACCAAGAAAAATATATTGTTTGTGTCCTCCAAGTTAGCCAAGAAACAGACTCAGGGTTTGAGGCCTGCTACTCCTGAATTCAAATAACCTTAAAAGGCGACCCAGGCTGCCTGCTGGACACTGGACCTTAAAGAGGCAGACAGAGATGGAGCTTGTCTCTGTTCAGGCATCACTGCTGGCTGCATATAGTCCTTGTGAACTCTCCATTGATAGCCTGGATGCAAGCTAAGAAGCCTTCAGAATCCTGTTCCTCTCTTTTTTTAAGTGAATCAGTAGGGTTTGACACTCTGGAATGGCTTTAAATCTTTTCTCAGTCTTTTAAAAACTGAAGTTTGCAAGTCCTCTACATAGTTTGAATATGAGTTCTTTATCAGATATGTTTTATAAATTTTTTTTTCCCAATTTACAGCTTATCTTTTAATTTTCTTTTTTAAGAGAAGTTGTAGTTTTGATAAAGCAAAATTTATCATGTTTTACACAGGTTTTTTGTTTATTTGTTTGTTTGTTTGTTTGTTTACATGTATCCAACTTTGCTCAACCCTGTATTCAGAACTTCTTTTTTCTTCTAAAAGTTTTGGGTTTAAGGTTTTTGGGTTGGTTGGGTGATTGGGTAGGTAGTTTGTTTGTGATAGGGGCTCACTTTGTAGCCAATCTGTCCTGAAATTTTGTGTAGACTGGGCTAGACTCATACTCAGAAATCTGCCTGCCTCTGCTCCCTGATTGTTAAGATTAAAGGTGTGTGCCACCACACCTGGATTCTTCTAGTGTTTATTAGTGTGTGTGTGTGTGTGTGTGTGTGTTTTGAGTTCATTTGAGGAATGGTATATACATTGAGTGTTAGGTAATTTTGGATTTTCTTGCATTTTTGGCCAAAGATTCTAATATTCTTACTTAAAGTCTATTTTTCCCTCTCAGAATTGCCTTTCTATTGGAGCTGGAGGTGTGGCTTAAAGGTAGAGAGATTTCTTAGCATGCACAAAGCACTAGATTGAATCTCCAGCGCCCACCCCTCCACACCACTACACACACAGGCACACAGAGTTTTGTATATTTGTCAAAAGCCAATTGAAAAAAAAAAAAAACAATGAAAAACAACAACAAAAAAACCTGGCCTCGTATATTTGGATCTGTATCTAGACTTTGTTCCATTCCCTTCATCTGTGTGCTTTTTTTCCCCACCAATTCCTTACTGTATGATTACCATAGATTGGATGTTGTTGTGGTGGTGGTGGTGGTGGTGGTGGTGGTGGTGGTGGTGGTGGTTGTGATTGTAGTTACCATAGATTGGATGTTGTTGTTACCATAGATTGGCTATTATTATTTGTGATGGTGATGATGGTGGTTGATTGGTTGGTTGGTTGGTTGGTTGGTTTTTGGTATTTTTTGCTTGCTTGAGATAGGATTGATTGATTTCTTTATGTATCCTTGGTTAGTCTGGAACTCACTATATAGAGCAGCTAGCCTCAAACTCACAGAGATTCACCTACTTCTGCCTTCTAATGGTATTAAAGACATGTATCCAGCTGGTTACTATAGATTCCTAGTGTATCGTACAAAAAACAAAAAAAAAAAGAAGCCCTCCAATTTTGTTCATTATTAAACGAAGAAATTTTAGAATGAGTTCCTTAGTTTCTAAAACTAAATCATGATAAGGTTTTCATTGGGATTTCATTGGATTGGATCTGGAGATCAGTTTGGAGAGATTTGGTATCTTAAAAAGGTGTTAACCATTTCAGTTCATGAACTTGATATAGCTTCCATTTCCCTAGGTCTTTTTTATTCTCTTGATGAGAATTCTCTTTTTTATCTCTCTTACCCTTTCCCATTGCTTTGTCAGCCTCAGAAGACAGATTCAAAAGCGTAACTGAGTCTTTATTATTAGGTTGTTCTTCTAGTTCTGTTACAGAAACTTGGGAGGAAAAATACTACCTGTAAAGCAAAAGACAGCTAAACTGTTCTTACTAAGTAGCCTAAAATCCCTTGCCCTATCTCACTAGTAGGAATTCAGCAATGGCAAAGTGACGCTGTGGTAGGGTGCTCAAGTTGCTTCTTTTGATTTCTATCATTTCTTATCTGCTCTTCCTTCTCCTCCTCCTCCTCCTCTTCCTCCTCCTCCTCCTCTTTTTCCTCTTCCTCCTCCTTCTCCTCCTCCTCTTCCTTCTCCTCCTCCTCTTCCTCCTCCTCCTCCTTCTTTCTTCTTCCCCTCTTCCTCCTTCTCTTTTTCCTCCTCCTCTTCCTTCTTTGCCTCTTCCTCCTCCTCCACTGCTGCTACCTCCGCTACATTTCCATGATACGTGTTTATGGGTCGGTGACTGGCATGGTGTCCTGTCTATTGAGTGGTCAAGGTCAAACACAAAACCCAGTGCCTCCTGCAGTTCCTTGGATAGAGAGAGGTTCTGTTCTACTCAACAGTGGACTGGAAGGGGAAGGGGATGGGAGTCAAGTAATTGCTTCAAATTATTTCTGCCTGTGTCTTACAGAGCAAGGTCTTGTTGGATGAGTGTATATTCTTTGTTTCTTTCCTGATATAGTTTTGATAGATTGTTTTCCCTTCTAAATAGGGTCCTAGAGGGTGTAGAAGTAGTTGAAACTAATACCCGGCATTTAAGAGGGGTCTTGAGGCTATATATTCAAAATCTTCTGTATTCCTTGTTTTCCTGGAATGTCCCAGTAGTCTTTCTCTCATACCTACGTAGAATAGCAGTTAGTTAAGAGACCAGTTACAATGTATTCTATCAGCTTGTTCTCCATAGCAGCACCCTTCATTTCCTATATTATCCCTGGTTCTATTCATAATGGGTACATATATCTTTTTTCTCTTGTGCTTTGCCTCTACCATGCAGGAATAAACCCAGTCTGCAGACCACCAGATGATGCTGTGTTTGACATCATCACTGATGAAGAACTGTGCCAGATCCAAGAATCTGGCTCCTCCTTGCCTGAAACACCCACCGAAACTGATTCAATGGACCCAAATATGGCTGAACAGTGAGTAGATGTCACTTCCATTTCTGAAGTACTCATTAAGTGCCTATCCCTTTTGCTGTCTTGTCAACGGACCAGGAAAATACAATACCAGAACCAGGATTGGCTGTCTCTGCTGAGGGAAGATGCCTCAGAACAGTGTTCATAGTAGAATGGCTCTTGAAAACTAACAGTGCTCGGGAAACAGTCAGGGAGGTGCTATGTAAGAAAGTTCCAGGGAAGTTTGTGTGGTGCCCTGATTCAACATCTTAACTTAGGCCAGACTTTGGCTTGGGCATTTGTATTAGTCAGCTCAGGCTGCAGGGCAAGAGACCACAGGTTGAATGAATTAAACTATGGACATGTAACTTAATACCATTCAGGAGGCTGGATATCAAAGATCAAAATACAGGCAGAGATGGTTTCTTCTCCCTGGGTTTGCAGATGGCTACCTTCTTGCAGCATCGTTATGTGGTCATCCTGTGTGTATACTTCTGTGTCCCTTAATCTCCATTTCATGCCAGGGCACTGGTACTTTTTTAATTTAACTACCTCCTTAAAGCCCTTTGTAATTAACATCATCCCTATAGTAATTAAAATCATAAGTATGATTTTATATAAATAAATCTAATCAATTTAATTTAAATAACTTAAAATCAAAGCTTCTCATTGCCAAACCTAAGATAGCTCCTATTCACTGTTGCTTCTATGATTTTAGACCAATTCTCTCCTTTCTGAAACAATTCTCTGACAATATCCTGGTCAGTAATCTTCAGTGTTCATGCTGACCTCTGTGACCCAGGGTATCTTCTCTTCCTTGAGCAGTCCACTATGATATACTGATACCCTGTGAATCCATGAGCCAGAATAAACCCTTCCTCACTTAAATTACTCCTTCCAGGTATTTTGCAATAAAAACAGTAGCTATCATGGAAAATCAGGATCATTGTGACTAAATCTGACTGTGGTTTAAGGCCTTTGAGAAAAGATGTGGAAAGGTTTTGAGATGCCAGCCAGCAAAGCCCCAGCTGTAAGCAGAGCTTAATGAGCTGTTTTGGTAGTTATTCTCAAGACCAGAATGCCACTAGAAATGTGTACAGTATAGACTGTGCCATAAAGTTTTAGTTGAGAACAAGGACTCTATTAAGAATTAGAATAGAGGTCATTTATGTTACACTCTGGCTAAAAAATTAGCTATGTGTTACTTGTGTCTTGAAACTTTGAGTGATGCTGAACTTAAAAATAATAGGTTAGGGACTAGAGAGGTGGCTCAGCAGTTTAGAGGACTGACTGCTCTTGTAAAAGACCCAGGATCCCAGCACTCACATCAGACATCAGATAATCAACTGTAACTCTAGTTCCAGGGTATAAGATACCCTCTGGCTACTATGGGCACCTGCACACACATGATACATACAACCTCATGCAGTATACACACATATACATTAAGAAAACAAATTAGTTTTATTTATATTCTGGCCTGTGCTCTTTGCTTTCTGATCCATACCATATGAACAAGCATCAACCTCTCACTTCATACCCCTGTCAGCATAACATTCATCTATAGCATAGTTATTACTCTCTAATTTTATCCCAGTTTATAAGCACTGGGGGGGGGGGCGCAGATCGGCAAGGCATAAAAGTATTTAGGTTGGTGTACTGGCTAGTGTTGTGTCAACTTGACACAGCTGGAGTTATCACAGAGAAAGGAGCTTCAGTTGAGGAAATGCCTCCATGAGATCCAACTGTAAGGCATTTTCTCAATTAGTGATCAAGGGGGAGGTCCCCCTGTGGGTGGTGCCATCTCTGGGCTGGTAGTCTTGGGCTCTATAAGAGAGCAGGCTGAGAAAGCTAGGGGAAACAAGCCAGTAAAGAACATCCCTCCATGGCCTCTGCATCAGCTCCTTCTTCCTGACCTGCTTGAGTTCCAGTCCTGACTTCCTCGGTGATGAACAGCAGTATGGAAGTGTAAGCTGAATAAACCTTTCCTCCCCAACTTGCTTCTTGGTCATGTTTTGTCCAGGAATAGAAACCCTGACTAAGACAGTTGGCAAGGAAATAAATGGAATTATATTTAAAATTGTGAACAAAGAAAATGTGGATGAAGTAACTAAAACCATTAGAGATTAATGCCATTAAAAGGAAACAGCTGCTTTGCACTGGGACAGCAGGAAAGAAAGGGACCTAAGGGCAAGAACCCCCTCATTGAAGTCTTCAGAGTATAAAGATGGAAATACATTTGACTATTCTTTTAATAGTCAGCCACATATCAAGCTGGCAGCAGAACTTGACATTATCCACATGGTGCTGGCTTTGTGAGCATTGTAGAGTGTAAGAGTTGCAGGGCATGGAGGTTTGCCCTAAGGTTCTAGAGAAAACCGTGGACAGCCAGGCGGTATATAATAGGGTTAGATTCTCTGGTAGTGCATGAGAGGACTATGCATGAGAATTTAGGCACCTAGTAGAACCACTAATGTTTTCACTGTTACTTTGCTCTACCCTCATTACTCCCTTTTAGAATGGGAATGGTTTTATATACTAGAAATATATAATTTAAATTTTTATTTTACAAGGTCTCACAACTGAGCATGTCTTAAGTCTCAAAACAGACTGAACTTTCAAACACTGTTGACACTGTTAAGACTACAGGACTTTCTTTGAACCTAAACTAAATGCATTTTGTATTGTGAGATGGTAATGAACCGTTCAGGTCAAAGGCTAAATGTTATAGTTTGAAACTGAAATGCCCCTGACAAGTTTGTTTTAAATGCTTAGTCCAAGGCTTATGGCACTATTTTGAAGGCTGCGGATCATTTAGAAGGTGTGGCCTGACTGGCAGAAGTAGAGACCAGAGAAAATTTTACCTACTTCTGGTTCCAGCGTGAGTTCTCTGCTTCCAAGTCCAATGCTGTGTAAATAAGTCTAGATGTCTGCCCTGCCATGCCTTCCCTGCTATGAGGGACTGATAAAATAAATCCTTCCTTACAAATACAGTATCAAAAGTCCAACTCTTCTTGTGGTAAAGGACTTCTTTGAGCTCATGATGACTCACAGTGAGATCTCTGACTTGCCCAGAATCCAAAATAGGACCAGGAGTCACCTGTCACCTTTATCACTTCAATTTTTGCCCCATGGGAGGGGCTGCACTTAATCTTCAAGAGGGTGCTAGCCTAGATTTTAGGCTTAAGTACATCACCACACTTGTTTGTTTTCTGATAATAACACTGAATTCACTCATTGACAAAGCTTTTCATTACCAAACATAAGATAGCTCCTGTTTACTGTTACTTCTGTGACTTTGGACCAATTCTCTCCTTTCTGAAACACTTCTTTGACACATACTTGGTCAGTAGTCATCAGCATTCACCCTGACCCCCATGACCCAGTGGTCTCCAGGATTTCTTCTCTTCCTTTTAGCAGTAAACTACATTTTGCTGTTGGTGCTTAGCAAGATGCATGAATAGCTGTGTGAGAAGACCAAGTGCCAGGAGTCCCAAGAGGATGCCATTGATTTTAAAGTGTCTTTTCACAGACACCTGTAACTGTATGAGGTGACTGTTTTGTAGCTTCCTCTCCCATCTTTCACCTTCCTCTTTCCTAGTAGGAACAGAAACAAAAAGCTTTCAGAGTGCTGACCAGTATGTATAGTTTTTGGTCTTGGAAAATCAGGAACTATTCCAGAGAAAGGAAACTGCCACCACTCTGGCCTTGCCAGTGCAGATCCTCTGGGATTGACTGATTGAAGAGCCACATTTCTACACTCTAAATTGTGTCTTAGCATGTATGGGAACTTTTCCTTGCCTTCCTTTTCTCCCATGTCTAAAACTCTGTCAAAGACATCAAGAGTCTGACAAAGTTTGGGAAGGAGAGCCCTAGACTTGCACCACCATCCCTTGCAGGAAACTTAGAGGGAACGGTAAACAATCTGAGGAACAAAGTGATGCTAGAGGAATTAAGCTTTGACTCTTCCTGGAAATGATGGAACAAGAAAAAGTCTCCAAATCCAGCTTCACCCTCCCAGAGAAGCCTAACAGAATCTCCTGTTGACAGCTAACATTTCCCCATTCTGGCTTATCTTGAATTGTGACACTTCGAAGGAGCACAGCCTTCGCCTGTAGCAGATAGATGCCCTGTACACCCTTTCAGTCATGCCTGTACCCTCTCCTTCAGTGTGTCCTAGATAGCACTACCCAGATTCCAGTTCTCAGAACTGAGGTAATAGATAGTCGGCTCCCTTGGCCTCTGCCCAGCTCACACACAGCCAAAGCCTCCCACACCTGGCCTGCTCTCAAGGTACCAGACATATAGGCCATTCAGGGTGAAGAGCATAAGCTCCAGACCCAAATAAGCATTTCGGCCCCATGGCCGTGGCAAATATAGCCTCTCAATGCAGCTCCTTTAAGTTGTGCAAGGGAGGCAATGCCTGAGCCAGAAACCTCCTATGGAGAGATGTGATTTTTCATGATGTTGATGCTGAATTTTGATGTCAGCCTGTGCTGTGGATGTCTACTATGTACACATGCACCTCAGTATCTTCAACTTGTAGCCTTATTGGGGGTGGGGAGCCTTCCTCCTCAGGTACCCAGATTACACTAAATGATCTAAAACCTTCCAGCAGAACCTGCTTGCCAATCACTTCAAAACCAGGGCTTTGTGGCCAGAATGCTTAACAGGAGAACTGTGGTCACCAGCCAAGAGATTTGATGCCTGCTATCTTAAGAAACAAAACAAGGACAGGATATGGTAATCTTGGTTAAAGTTCAAAAGCCGCTTTATGCCTGTATTAACCTAAAACCTGTAACTATAGAGGAGTACAGAGTTGTCAGACCCTTTGTGTGGTATAACACCTACCTGAAAGCTCTGTGGCTAGTGTTTAGGAGCAGAGAGGCTGCTAACAAGGTCCACCCCTCACTCAGTTCTCCTCAGAAAGTGGAAATGATAGTACCAAGCTGCCTATAAAACAGCACTAGTAACTATGGGCCTGAAGAACTAGGCACCTGTCCAAGATGTTACTTTGTAAGCTCTGTGGAAGGTAGGATGACTTACAGCTTCTGTATTCTGTGCTCCCTTTTCTGCCTTGTGGCACTGTCTCCTCATCCCAGTCACCAAGAATTCCTGGGTAATCAGAAGGTCCCTAGAAGTGAGTCACCATGCATTCACCTCTCTGAAAACATAGCTATGTCTGGCCTTCATATGTTTTAACTGGAACCAGAACCCATAAGCACTTCCACTATCCTCAGGAATGAACCCAGTGGGAGGGGAACACACAGTCTTTGTTCTCAGGCTCTGAAACACATCTAGAACAGTCTGGATTCAAGCAGGGTCCATGTTTATCTGGCTCCAACTTCCACTCCACGTAGCAGCCTGTCCTTTGATATAATCTCCTGCTATGAGCAAGGAGAGCCGAAGGTGGGAGAAAGAGATGGCGAGTGCTTGAGACCTCTAATACCTCTGAAGGAATGTAGCCTGCAGCAACAGCCTTTGTGCAGGTAGCCTGTAGGCCAGACACAAGCCCTCTAACTAACATGCTGGGTTTTGCAGGTTTGGTTTGGTTTTGTATGCATGTGTATTTATTGCTAATGATGGTGTAGGTACAGGAGGAGATACTAATCTGCCCTAGGTATAATAAGATACCCAAAGAATGGGGTGAATAGTGGCTGAGGAGGCAGAGAACAGGAAGGTTCTGTTACTGTATTTTCTTGGCAACATACAAGCAAGCTTCTCTAAACTGCATAAAGGCCAGCATAAACATTTCTGTGGGAAGCCTGAAAGAAAGCATGATCCAAAGGTTCTCCCATCTCATCTGATTTCTTCATTGGACAGACAGCTGGTTAGAAATAACCCAGAGAGTGTTGTCACCTAGCAGTGTGAATTGATGAGCCAGGCCTTGGAAAAGGCTTTCTTGGATTGGCCTAGGGTGGCACTGTCTCTAAGTGCTGAGTGTCCAGCCATACCTCTAGAATACCTGTGTAGTTACGGGGGCCCTATTACCTGATTTATCTTTCTTCTCATTGAGAGCCTACATTTCCTAAGCTGGGATATTAGGGAAGTTAAATATGAAGGAAGGGGACTCAGCCCTTCTCCATCAACAGTTTTACAAATAAAGATGAATGCACTGAGGGTTAACCTTATCGCCCTGCATAAAGCAGCCTAGTTGTTTTGAGTAAGCACTTGGTGTTGCATGTCCCTTGCACAAAGCAAGGAAGCATACTACAGCTCTTGATTGTGTGTTTGATAAAATGGTGCATGGGATCATGGGCCATGACTGTATTCCAAGGCGTGGTCAAATTTTTTGAGCCAGAATCCATATGGCATGGCCCATGTCCAGGAAGAAAAAAACACACAACAGCCTGTATCACTACACCTGCCCTTAGAGATAGCATAAGGAACCTCTACTATATCTTCTAAAAAATAATTTCTGCCAGTTTGAAGATCTTTCACCCACAAAATAGATTCTGTTGTTGTTTATTTGGTTTGTTTTGAGACAGGGTCTTATATCGCCTAAGTTGGTCTCAGACTTTCTCTAGCTGAGAATAATCTTAAACTTTTGATCCTCCTTCCTTCCACCCAAATACTGAGATAATAGGTGTGTTACACCTAGTGCTGGGGTTCAAACCCAGGACTCCATGCATGCTGGGCAAGTGTCTACCAACTGAGCAACCACCTCAGCCAGTGCTGTGTTTGATATGTATTATCTCAAGTCCCCCTCAACTCAACTGAGAGACTTGTGCTTTCTCACTAAAAAGAAATGGCCAAAGATTAAGAGATTTGTTCAGGTCAAGTATCCTAGCATATGTCTTCAACCCCACACTTGAGTTAGAGGCAATGGATCTCTGTGAGTTCAAGACCAGGCTGGTCTGCATAGCAAGTTCCAGACTGGCCATGACTGTATAGTAAGGAAGGAGAGAGAAAGGGAAGACTTAGAACCATGGGTGTAAGCATGTTGAGAGGTTGAGATTTATTTGTTTCATTGAGGTCATACCTAGTGAATAGCAGGGAGGCAGCCCTAGCCTGCTCTCTCCAGGCCCTGAGCCCAGGCTTACTTAGCCTCCTGGGCATTCTCTCAGCCTTTTTAGGTAGATGTTCTTATTTAGGTGAATGATTTGGTGGTACAAATATCCTACAAGTACCTATAGTCCTATTCACTTGGTTGCCAGGATCTAGTCAGCTTCAATCTAGTCTGTAAAATCACCTTATCCTGGAGCAGTATTACAGAAGTTGAACAAATGCACCTTACATCTTGGGCAGGAGCAGGAAACCACCAAGAAAGCAAAATTGTTACCATTGGTATAATCTATTTCCTTCATAGACCACTGCCCCCAAAGTTTCATTTTAACTTATTTCCTTTATTCTAGACCTAGAAGTTAACTGGGTTGTTTTCGCACAGTTTGTGACAGTTTATTTTGTTTTGTGTCTCAAGCATACAAAATTAAAGTAGAATGTACCTAAAGATGGAAGCAGTTTGAAACGTTTAAAAGGTTTTATTTCTCAGCCATGAAACTCAAAATACTTGATATATTTGTATGTACATATTATGTGTCACAATTTCTTTCATTTTTTTTTTTTAGATGAGCAAAGCCACCAGAGTCCTCTTGTATTTGTTATAGTCTTAAGCTCTATTTTATACATTTTTCTAGCATTACATGGACCACTGAAATTGAGCTAATTTATTCTGGCCTGTTTTCAGTCCCATACTGCTGCCCTTTCCAAGATAATTCCAGTAAAACATAAGCAACCACCCATATAAAAGTCAGACAGACCCCTGGATGAGTCAGAGCTTGGTCTCATTCAAGCAGCATTTGTGTGGGGGCTTCTCAATTCTCAACCGCTTGCCCACTAAAGAGTCTTCTGACTCAAGAGCCCTGCATGTTATCTGCCAGCAACATCTTTGTTGATGCAGCTCTTCAACTTTTAGGCCCAAACTTGGTAAAAGAGAACTTGAGATCTCTAGAGTTAACCGTCATAACCTTGATTTCAGCATTCTTGAGGATGAAAGAGAGAAAGTGCTTCAAAATCTCAAGATATTCTCCTTTGAGCATTAGGCTTAGATATTAAGAACAGGGTATATTTATATCTGAGAAGCTTTGTACCCCAGCCCTGGTGTTCAGTGACTTCTCCATGATACTCCACATGCTATAAGCAAAGCTTTTCTTGTTGCATCCAAATGATACAGCCATGCTCCTAGAATTCTGTTATTTAACTTCTCTAAGTGTGGCAAGGCCTACTACAATTGGAACATACTGGTGGTCTCTACATTGTGGGAGGCAGAACAAGTCTTGGAACTGTCCTCAGAAGACTTCCATTGACTTGAGACTCCCAGGTGAGAGAGGCAGCCGATATCCTTCATAAGTTTCCAGATGTTCTTCCGGAACTTTAAGCCGACAAAGGCATAAAGTACAGGGTTAAGGCAAGCCCGAAAGTATGCTATAGCCTCTGTCACTACGATGGCATACTTAAAGCTGGTTATGGTATAGTACTCCCATCTTGTACTTTGGATTAACATGGCAAGGTTGAAGGGTGTCTGGGTCAGCAGGAACACAGCCACTACAAGGAAGATGATCTTTAGAGATTTGTGCTTTTGGAAGTTACGAGCATGAAGCAAGGTCTTGATAATGCCCGAGTAGCACAGAATCATAGTGAGCAATGGCAGGAAGAACCCCAGAGTCATCTGTATAACAAGAACCATAGTGGATATTTCCTCACTGTGGTACTGACAGATAAGCTTGTCAATATCTTTGACATTGCCATAGATGATCTGTGGCAAAGAAACCAACAGGGAGACCACCCAAATGAGCAAGCAGGTGACTTGGCCCCAGATCTTCCACTTAGCCTGTCGGTTGAAGGCCTTGGTAGCCTGGACCACTACAATGAAACGATCTACTGTGATGCAGGTAAGAGTGAGCATGGACACGTAGAAGTTCATTGTATACATGCCTCGAAGAGTTTTGCACATAACTGTGCCAAAGATCCACTCATAGGTGCCTGCATAGGCCCAAAAGGGCAGAGTACAGACAAACACCAGGTCAGCCAGGGGCAAGTTCAACAGAAACACATCTGTCAGAGTCCTCAGCTTCTGGTAGAAAATGTATATAATCAGAACCAGGGAGTTCCCTAGCAGTCCAAAGACAAATACTACCAGGTACACACAGGGCAAAAAGACCTCCTTGAACTTTAGGAAGCGTTTGTTCTCCTGGCTGTTATCACTGGAATTGTTGAAGAGCCAGAGATCTCCCTCGTAGTGCCCATCGTACAGAGCTGTCTCTTGATGCCCATCATCCATGGCATCTGTTGGGGCAAAGATCTGTGAGTCAGAACCTAAAAGTTATATTTGGGTATGTCTGAGTGACATTCTTTCTTCCAACTGTCATTATTAACTCCATATAGAAAGCAAATTATCTCTAACCCCTTTCGGTATCATGCTCAGTCATAGCAGTATGCTGAAGATGGCCCTGTCCCAGGGGAAACTGCTCAGCCAAAGTGAAGGATTCTTCAAGAACCCTAAAAATCTCAGGCTCCTCCTGTGTTGTCCCATTAAATGCTCAATTGTTTAAAAAAAAAAACAAAAAACAAAAAACACCAGGCAGTCAAGTGGACACAGTAGCCCTTTGTTTTTTGTTTGTTTGTTTGTTTGTTTTATTTTTGTTTTGTATTTTACGTTTTTATGTATTTTATGTATATGGATATTTTGCCTGTGTATGGATGTATGTCTGAATTGTGTGTGAGCAGTGCTCACCAAGGCCAGAAAAGGGCATTTGACTGCCTGGGACTGGAGTTACATATGGTTGTGAGCTACCATGCAATGCTGGAAATCAAGCCCAGATTCTCTGGAGACTGTCTAGTCCTCTTAACTGCTGAGCTCTCTCTCCAGGTCCACAAAAACTGTTTGGAGACACAGGACTGCTGTCCATCATGAAGCTCTGTCCCTATCTACTTGGGGACTCATAGCTGTGCCTACCACTCTCTGCCCTATGTTGGTCAGTTTTATGTCAACGTGGCATAAGCTGTAGTTATTTAAGAAGAAAGGCTCTCCCTTGACAAAATGTCTCCATATGATTGGCCTGTAGGCAGGTCTGTAGTGTGTTTTCTTAATGAGTAATTGGTGTGTAATGGCCCAGCCCATTTTGGGTGGGGATACCTCTGGGCTATTAAAAAAAAAACAAAAAACAAAAAAACAGGATACACAAGCTAGAAAGGAACAAGCCAAATAAGCAGCTATCCTCCATGGTCTCTGCTTCAGTTCCTTCTCTCAGCTCCTACCCTTATGAACTGTAATCAGGACACGTGAGATAAAATAAGCCCTTTCTTCCCCAAGTTGCTTTTGGTCTGGTATTTTATCACATTAGAAACCCTAACTAAGATAGCCCCATTCATTGTTAAAAAGTCATAAAAGCCAAATCAAGTGCCTCTTCTAGAAAACTTCCTTACTGTTATCCTCTGGGGCTTGGAGGATGATAAGGACTATGTATGACTGGGGAGTACTTCCTGTTTACTCTTCTCCCCAGCTGTATAGTGTAAAAAGATAAATTGACTCATGGAAAACCATGTGCCCAGAATATTTACAGAGCTGGCTTTGTTGCCAGGGAATTAAGGTACTGCCCTGACTCCCCAAACTAAACTTTTCCACTTCTCATCTCTAACAGTTCCTGACATCTATGATGGAACCTCAGATCCTGGAGATCCCTTTATTTTGGGGAATCTCTAGGAAGTTTTATGTCCCCATAAGGAGGTATAGCTTTAACTTCCTTGACTAGCCATTCAGGACCTAAAGGTCTCACAATGGAAGGCCAGTTAGAATGGCACATGAGGTGGGGTAGCTGCTGAATAGGTTTACAGCAAAGGCCACATGCCTGCCTTCTTGCCCAGGACTTGATCCTCCATGGTTGTTGTGTTTCTGACCCTGCTTTGCCCTGTGACTACCAAGGACCACAAGCAGGACATGGGTTAATATAACCTGTGGCCTGATTGTAGGGACAACTGTGACAGCGTTTGGCCCGAGAGTACCAGGCCAACCTTGCCAGTGACCTAGATTCATATCCTGCCAGTGTGGGTTCTAAAAGATGCCTTAAGAAGTGTTTGGGCAGAACTTCTGTAAGATTTACCAAGACAAAAAATTACCTGGTCAAACGAGGACCTGTAAAAGTTGAAGACATACTCTCTTCTTGCCCTAAAATTGAGCCCTAAGCAGAAACAGTGTCCACCCTACTGCTTCTGGAACTTATACCTTCCCTAGAGCCATAATGCCTTTTCTCACCTTCAAGGAAGGAGCTTGCCTTTAAAACTAGGCTCCTCTGTAAGTAGTCCCCACACCCAGACCTCAGGCTAGATCTCTGGTCTTGATAAGCTGGTGGTAGGCATCCTGCCCCCATAGTCTTCTGAGGTGCTAAAATAGTGTCAGGTATTTGTGTGTATCAGATTGACTCACATGGGATGATTTATGTTTCACCATTTAAAATATGAAACACCTTTGCTTTCCCAAGAGTTACCTCAGTTCTCTGTTGTTACCTCACTTGTATTTGCTTTTTTGTTGTCCTATTCTTTTCTGAATCCAACCTTAGCAGGGCTCTTCAGAAAATGTACAAATCCGTGTTCAGTGTTAGATTAGTAGATAGGTACTATGCAAAGAGAATATTGAAATTTACTAGACAGGGGAGATGGCTGTCAGTAGAATGCTTGCTTTACAACCATAAGCACACAAAATCACTGTCCCTTATACAAAAAGTTAATATTTCTTTATAATCAAAATATTGATTTAGAAAAATGAAAAAGTAATGAAACTTTTGGTATAATGTTTTTTAAAAGCCTGATAGCAAATTATAATTGTATGTAAAGCATAAAATGTAACCCAAATATTTAAGAAGTACTTCTAATTATTTTGGAAGTTTTAGTATATTTAAATTGCTGAAAACAGAAAAAATATGAGAAAAACAAAACAACAACAACAACAACAAAAAACCCACCATGGGCTATTACTGTTATAACAAATAGATAATACTTCTGATCTTCCTGCTTCTATCTCCAAAGGGCTGGGATTGCTGCCACACCTGTCATTTAACCTTTTGTGGGTCACAAACCTCTTTGAGAATCTCATTGAAGCTGTAGACCTCTGAGAAATAATGTCCATACACCTATAATTCTAAGGCTTCATGAACCACATATTCTATAGGCTCTTATTTAAAGACCCTTTAATAACATTTGTAATTTTGACTCTAGTCTTAAAGGACCAAACTCTGTCAGCATTGGCCTTTGGCAAAATTACAAATTACTTGTTTCATCTGTTTTGTTTATTTATTTGTAGTCTATAATATCTGCAGTTGTGCATTGATTCATATTGAAAAAGTAGATACTTATTGTGGATTATAGCTTGTTTTTTAAGATACAAAAGAACTAAAAATAGAAAAAGATTGATTAAAAATAGGAGACCAGCCAGGCAGTGGTGGCGCATGCCTTTAATCCCAACACTTGGGAGGCAGAGGTAGGCAGATTTCTGAGTTTGAGGCCAGCCTGGTCTACAGAGTGAGTTCCAGGACAGCCAGGACTACACAGAGAAACCCTGTCTCGAAAAATAAATAGATAGATAGATAGATAGATAGATAGATAGATAGATAGATAGATAGATAGATAGATAGGATAGACGACCAGTGACTAGACTGCTCTATATTCCTAGGTGAGTCTGATTATACCATTACTACCTTTCCCATCCTTTTATACCCACTTGCTATATTCTAGAACCAATGAAGTAGTTTTCGTCTTTCTCTAACCCTTACAGCAACCATGGCAGTGAGGGATGGGAGCCATGAGTAGCTGAATTCAGTAGTTATATGACCATGTATACAGGTCATGCTGCAGACAGGAATCTTAGAGATGCAACAAAAGACAGCAAATGACTCACCAGAAGAGAAGCCCAGTAGCTTTGTTCCAGAGTGTAGTGTGCTCGCTAAAGGTCTGCCTCTGATTCTCTGTGATGTGGTCTGTGTTTCCGTCAAATACTTAAGAGCCTTCAGCTAGAGACCTGCCCCCCTCTCTATCCCATAGGCAGAATCCACATGACAAGCTTGACAAACCTGCCCACTTTATTTGAGAGTCAAAGATGAAGCATGATTCTGATGCTTCTTACTCCCATTTTCTTGGCTTGGCACATTTTCTGCTGTTAAAACCTAATTGGATTTCCATTACTGCTATCCTAAAGGGAAGCAGTAAGTAGATTTGACTTTTGTCAGTCCACTGAAGATGGTGGACTTTGTTCGTTAAAATCACTTTGTTTACTGGTCACACTTATCTTTGGAACATTTTGGGTCTAGGCCAACACAAAGGCCATGCTATAGATTAGACTCTGTATGAATGTAGATCCAGTATTTACCACAGATGTCTTAAAACATTGCTGAGAGCCAGGTATTATCTCCATTTACAGATGAGAATGTAGAAAACAGAACAAAAATAACTGGTGAATTCAGAGAGCTACAAGCTCAGGTTTCTGATCATTCCCAGACCTGAGGACCAGGTTGCTTCTAGGTGAGTGGTTGTGCTGGAGGGCCTGGTGTAGCCCTACACTCTGGCCTCATAGGTCTCTGGCAGGCAGTGCCCACCTACCATGCTTGGCTTTGCTAGGACTGCCTGAGGTTACCCTCCTGGACTTTCCTCCATCTGATAGACACTATGATCTTAATGCAGTTTGGTTATTAGTTTCTGTGAGCCACCATAGCTGACTTGCAGGAAAATTAGCCTGGAAGTCAGAAACTTGGAGTAGGACCAGAATCTAGAAACTAGTATTTGATTTTATTGTAAGACAGGTATTATATGGAGACTTCCATTTAAACTGTTGCACCTACTTATGGATGCAATGAACAATGAACAAATGAGTAGATGCATAGGCTGCATCAAATACTGAGAGAGAGATAGTTGAAATACCTCTCCTTTTAAAAGAACCCTTTGGGTGCTAGAAAGATGGCTCAGCAGTTAAGAGCACTTCCTGTTCTTGCAAAAGACACAGATTCGATTACGGGTACCCAGATGGCAGCATACAACCATGCATAACTTCAGTTCATATCTATGAGCAAAACACTCATACATATAAAATAAGTCTAAAACTATTTTAAAGATACCTTTTAGGACAAGACAGCCTTCAGTTTTACTACATTTATAGGATAGTACTCGAATGGCCTGAGATTTGTCAAGCATTGCTGTACTCTCCTCAAAATTGTTTGTCTTCCTCAAGGAGAACAGAGAGGCCCATCTCAATGCTCTGTGAACTTCTAAGGCACATGCGTAGGTGACTGTGGAGAGATTGCATGTGTAGATTTGAAAATGTATGGTACTTTTGTCATAGCTATGCTACAATGGAAAGTTCTGTGTAGAATAAAAGATTTGCAAGTAAATTCAAGGAACTAGTTCACTTGGGACCACTTTACATAAATAAATAGCCTTTTACCATTCAGATCTGTAGTGTGCATTGCTCCAAGGTCCATAAGTTTTTTTGACTCAAAGATCAGAACTTCTCAAGAGTGACTAACTACCCTGTTGCCTGTGTCTTACATTTCCTCAGAAATACTTTACTATGTAAAATAGAATTGAGAAGACAATGGGCGTGGTAGGCACTACTTCTTCAGTCTCATTGTGGAAGTCGGTTGTTCTGATCTATCACCTTTTCTAGAAACCTGGCATTCTTAAGTCAGAACTATTAGAATATCAACTCCAGGACTTGGTTTTGGTGTTTTGTTTTGTTTTTGTTTTGTTTTGTTTTGTTCTATATTTTCTGCTGCTTTGGGGAGGAGAAGTTAGCACAGGACACTGATGAGTGGCAGAGTTGTGGAGGACAAATTTGTGGCTGAATGGCCCTGAGGAAATAGCCAGCCATTTGTAAGTGAGCCAGAAATGGCACCATAGGTTTGTGTATTCTGATCAGACCATAAAAACCAAGTGTTCAGAAGCCAAGATCTTAGAAGTGCTGCTTTTTGCTTGGCTGTTAAACAGAAAGGATGTCAGTTACCACAGTGCATGTGTTCTGTGCCACTCTGTATAACACTAGCCTGTGTTGTGACTGAAGCCTTGAAGCCTTTGCTAGTGCAAACTAGGAGCTGAATTCTTAGTTTATTTGATCCTAATTAATGCAAGTTTACATGGGAACTTGTGTCTAGTGATCACTGTTGGGCAGTGCAATCTGAACTGAAGATTCCCAGTCCTCTCCTGGAGCCTGGAATTCAGTAGAGCAAGTGACAAAATGGAAAGAACCCTCTGAGGAAGACCATAAGTGACATCACAGGCTGCTGGGCATTGCTCAGGGGGAGCTTCTGTTCTTGGCAGCCTAGAGAATTGTTATCTACTAATAAAATGAGGAACAAATTACAATATTTGGAATTGTAACAAAGGAATGCTAGGGGCCTAACTGGAATTACCCAGGTGTCTCCTGACCCAGAGAGGTATGAGTTTCAGAGGTAGGACCCTTAGCCTCTTGTTTCTGTACCTCTTTATTCTTTTTGTCTTAAGACTTTTATCTGTGCAGATATTTTACCTACATAATTTATATGTGCACCATATGCATGTAATTCCTGTGGGGGCCAGAAGACAGTGTCAGATCCCTGAAACTGGAGTTACAGACAGTTGTAAACCACTATGTGGGCACTGAGATCCAAACCTGCATCCTCTGTACATCAGTGTGTGTATGTACATGTGACTGCTCATGCCTGAAGAGCCCAAAAGAGGGCAGGGCATTAGATCTCTTGGAACTGGGTTGCAAACAGTTGTGAGCCATCTAATATGGGTGCTGGAAACTGAAGTTGAGTCTTCTGGAAGAATAGCAAATACTCCTAACCTTTGAGCCATTCTTTATTCTTTAATAAATTGGAGTATTGATTACATGGGCATCTGGGGTATAAAAGTCCCTTACACTGAGGCGTATAATGCAGACATTTGTTAAACATAGACTGTGTATGCAATGGGAGTCCTAGGAACACTGGGATCATTACTTTAGAGCAGTGGTTCACACCTTGTGGGTCTTAATCCCTTTGGGGGTCACATAAGATATTTACATTACAATTAACAACAGTAGCAAAATTACAGTTATGAAGTAGCAATGAAGTACTTCTATGGTTGGGGCTCAACACAACATGAGGAACTGTATTAAAGGGTCATAGCATTAGGAAGCTTGAGAACCACTGCCCTAGAGAGAAGAGCACAGCAATAGTAGACTGGTGGCCATGTCGCCCTAAGAAGTCAGAGAAGCTAAAGATAGGCCCTACTGCTGGAGCAAGGAAAGGGAAAAGGTCACTTGAGAACACTGATTTTTCTGGGCTGAGAAAACCATGTCAATAGGAAAGAAAGAACATAGCTATAGAAGGAGATAGGGTGTCCTCTAGTGGTCCTGCTTGTGTTTCCTGCCGTTCTCAAACTTGTTTTGTCCCTTAATGCATTTACATGACTACCTAGGAAAGGCTGAAGCTTACCCCTCCCCCCACCCCCACCCCACCCCCCGCTCAAAATGCTGCAAACCAGCATGTGAAGATGGAGTGAATGTGCCTGGTGTCCAGGCAGGCAAGAACCTTTGGTGAGAGGAAAGTTTGAGACATACTGACCGTACCCCTGGGGCATTTTGAAAGTATCTTCTGCAGCCCTTGAAAAGGGTTATAACATCTGGAGAAATCATGCTGGGCAGGAGACCTTCTAATAAAAGCCTTCACATGGGAGCAGACCATTTTCTTTTGGGCCTAAGCCTTCCTGGGCATAGTTATTAACTGCAGTTGGTTAGATTATGAGACTCCTGAGAGCTACTAGCCAAACTGAGCATAGAGCCCTGAGTGGGAACATACTGAACTGCAGTCAGAGCATCTGATTGTAATACCAGCTGCCTTGGAGAAACAGTTGTGGCTCATGTCCCTATCCAGGAACTTTTATCTGCCAATGTGTTTTGAGGGTCAGTAATTTTGCAGATGTTCACAATGTTCCATGGTCAGATAAATACAAGAACATACCAGATAGGGCACTAACAACCAAAGAAATTTCCATCCAAATCTAGCTTGATGAATCAGTGAATTTAGTGCTGTTACTTACAGGAATATGGGTAACATGGGGAGCTGCCTCACAAAAATCACACACTGGAATAGGTGAAAACTAGTAAAAAGCTCTAGAATTCTCTATACAGCTTTCATATTTCTCCATGAAGAGTCTCCTATCCCAGGCAATCGTTTGCTGCTTTTAAAACTGGGGTGGAGGGGTCAGGGGATGGGACTTGGAGTCTCCTTCCTTCCTTCTTTCTTTCCTTCCTTCCTTCTTCCCTTCTTTCCTTCTTTCCTTCTTTTCTTCTTTCTTTGAGACAGGGTATATGTATGTAGCTTGCCCTGAATGTCCTGGAACACTCTTAAATTAACCAGGGAGGCCTGGAACTTATAGAGATCCACCTGCCTCAGATTCCCAAATGTTAAAGGCATGTACCACCATACCAGGCAAACTAAGTTCTATAATGCACTCTGACTTTAGCATACTGAGTCTTAAGAGCAATTTCCTCTATCCAAGAGAGAATGTTTGAATGGGGAAACAGCTAGACAACTGCCTAAAATAACTTTCTAAGAGGGAGATGTTGTATACAACACTTGCTCCCTGGGTTTTGGTGGTCCACAGAGTACACTTTGGAAACTGGAACAGCCCCAGTGCCAAGACAGCTCCTTCTGTACTCCTAATGGTACATTAGGAAGGGAAGAGGAGGTAGGTATTTACTCTGCCCTCTTTAATAAATATATGGCTCTGTTTCATCTCTGCCTAGACTTATTGTTTTGCTGACTGAACTATAGTCAAGGTGTCTGATTCTGGAACCAACTCTGCAAGGGCTCCAGTTCTTGTGCCCCGGGGCCAATACTAAGAAGGAAAGAGGCAGTGATTCTGTTGTCATCCCTGCCTCCACTACCCGTAGAGGATTTGCTGGTGTGGGAAGAGGAGAGTGTGTGACCCATTGGTGTTTGTGTGCACTCACACTTCTTCCATGCAATTTCTTACAGCCCTGTTGTCTTCACTTGTCCCCACTGAAGTCCTTGCTTCATTGCAGTCCTCCAATGTAGACCTCAGGCTATAGGACTTCATGTGCTGATAGCTAATGGCCTGTTCTCTTTTGTGATGTTTCAGGGACACCACATCAAACTCATTAACCCCTGAAGACACTGAAGACATGCCCATGGGGCAAGATGCTGAAATCTGCTTGCTGAAGTCAGGAGAGCTGATGTAAGTGGCAAGCTGCTAAGTGGGCCTCTTGTGCCAGTGGAGAGAAGTCCCCGGAAATGGAGTCTGGAGAAGGGACACTTGTCCTATCAGAGCCAGAGCTGGCCCCACCCAGTGGAATGATGCAGATCTTTGAGGGCAACAGGGCATTTTTCAGCCTAGATATATGTGACTTAAACACTCAAATACCAGACAGTCAGTAACCAAAGGACAGACATCAGGCCAAGTGGATAGTGATTAAAGACACAGACACATATGGGAATAAATAAAGCAAAAGTGGGCTTTATTTTTAAAAAGTTAACAAAAAGTGAGAAAATTTAAAGAAGGTGAGAAGAATTCTAAGAGGAAAAAGCGTTGAGCTATTTTCTGGAGGCAAGACTTGTAGCTGGGTGAGACAAAGACTGAGGTGACTTCTGTTGACATGGGCTAGTTCTCTGAGCATCACAAGCCAAGCAAGAATCGCACACCCTGTATACTTTCCTCACCCAATTGGGGAGATAATTGTATGTTCTTCACATGCTGCTTCCCCAGGGGAGTAATCACGTTTTGAAGCTTCCTGCTCATCCCTGACTAGTTTTGCCAGCTGTTGGTCTTGACTGCTGGCTGCTAGCTCTCTGTTGATTTTACAGGTGTTGCTGATCTCAGAGCTTGATGGAGACTATTAGTAGTTCATTAGTCTTTTCTCTTTGTTCATACTTGTATGTGGCCAGTTTGTAGGCTTATTTCATTTTGTTTTGTTTTAGACAGTGCTTGGACTTGAACTCAGTTTCATGGGACAGGTACTCTAACACCGAGCTACATCCCAACCCCACTGTCTTGTAATTTTAACATGGACTCTTGTACTTGTTTATGGAGAGCTAACACCAACTCCTGTCACACCCACTAAGATGTGGCTATGGTTTTTCTCTATTGCCTCATATGCATCTCTTTGTCTACAGAACTGGATAAGATTTCCTCCTGTACCCTTTCTTACCACATGGAAGATTCATGTTAGGAGCTGCTCTTACCCACTGTTTAGTCTGTTGGAGTTAGCTGAATTAGAAGCAAGAATATGTGAACGGGCAACAGCGCCTTGTTAGGGCCTTTGTAGAAGTGGGAACAAGCCAGAGACATGGATATGTTCTTCAGTAGGAACCTGCTAGTGCCTTATGCATATCCTTTGTGGAAGTGGGAACCAGCCAGATCATATAGACACTGGCTTTTCCCCCCAGAGCCCCATCCTTCCTCTTATGTGGTCAGCTTGGCTATCTCATACCCAGCTGTAAGCTCTTGTTTTCTCCTTCCTAGGTGTTTTAGGCCTGAACCCTGATATCCATTTTAACTGCATCAGGGGCTTCAGTTTGTACTTTTTGTTTTTAAGGCATAATTTACATACATTAAGCTTGTCCTTTAAAGTGTACAATGGTTAGATTTTTAATAAATAGTATCATAAAAAACATGACTAATCAATCAGTCTGTCACTAAAAAGTTCCCTGTGCTTCTTAATAATCTTCCTTCTCTGCCTCTATCCTTTTTTTTAAATATTACTTTTTGTGTTGTCAGTGGTAGTTTTTTGTAGTTTTTTTGGTTTGTTTTATACACACACACACTCACACACGCGCGCATATGGGTGTTTTACCTACATGCTTATCTGACTGGTGCCTACAGAGACCAGAATAAGGCATCATCAGATCCCCTGAGATTGAAATTAGGTAGTTGTGAGCTACCATGTAAATTCTGGGAATAGAATCCTGCTGGGCAGCCTCTCCAGCCCCATTTTGTTGTTTGGTTGTTGTTGTTTTTATTATAAGAGCAATGAATTTTTGTTGTAGAAAATAAAAATAATCAAACGATTTTGATCTACCTAAATACCAAACAGAAACGGGCTTTATTTCGGAGTAACACTACAGTGGGAATCAATACCTAATAATCTGTGTGACAAATGAATGTTGTTAGAGAAACAAGAGGACTGTTTGGAAGCCTTAGCTACCATGCTCCAGAACAAGGATGGCCTCAGTCCATCATTAGACCTACAGCCTTGCAGAGATATGTTCTGTTATGTGCGATTGCAGGGGCCTTTTGTGAAACTTTGTAGTTGTAGAAGACTTCTGTGCTAGCTCTTATGAGCAGGCATCATAAGAATGAGATTTCCTCCTCTACAAACTGCTTCACTTTCCAAAAAAAAAAGTTTCGGCTAAAAGTGACTCCAGTACTTTTATTATTATTATCATTATTATTATTATTATTATTATTATTTATTTATTATTATTGTACAGTGCAGGCTTTTTATTTAGGGTAGAAAAACTTGTAGTGCGTGGGAGTCTCTGTAAGAACCAGAATTAGATCCCACCTTCTACTTAAAGATAGAGCAAGTAAGGGCAGAAGAGGTTGGGGGAGGGGCGCAGCACTGAACATGACTCTTCACTGCTTTCACCATAGCCATCTTATCTCCTTTTATAGACATATATACTGGTAATCTTTTGATATGAATTTTCTAAGTTTTTGCTTACATTATTGTTATTTGTTTCTTTTATTTTAGTTTTTTTAAGACAGGATCTCATGTAGCTGCTATGTAGCTTGTAGGTGACTTGCTATGTAGCCTGAGGTGACTTTGAGCTACCATCCTAATGCCTCTGCCTCCAAATGTGGGTTATATCACTTAAAAGCTTTCAAGGTCTTGTAGCTGTACTATAGCTTGGCACCATAGAGTTAGTTTTTCTGGTGATAGTTCCAGTGGCTGTACTGTCATTGCTGAAAAGAACATTCACTCTTCTGCTAACATTATTCATTACTACATGGAGCACATTAGGACACAAAGAAGACAAAAGACCCCTTCTGGGGGCAAATTTTATGTTGTGCTAAGTAATGACAGACAATGAACAAGGAAAATAAGCAAACAAGAAAATAAAATGTGATGTTTGAAATAGAAGAATGTAACTGAAGAGTAGGATTAGAAGAAAGAGGGATTTGTAGTTTCATGTAGACTGCATTACAATGGTATGACTTGGAGGATGTGAAGAAGTTGCCAGAGAGCCACCTGAGGGAATAGTATTTCAGGCAGAAGGAACAGCCAGGACAAAGACTTTAAAAAAAGATATTGCCTACTAAGTTAAAGGTGTTCTGGAATGTAAAGAAATAGAAAGAGACCACCACACCAAATGAAGTGTCTGGACAAGGCAAACTTTATTCTTGATGAAGAGGGTGTGTTTGAAAGAGCAAACACACACACAGAAGAGACAGGAAGTGTGTTTGGTATTTATTATAATACTGGTAGAGACTGTGTCCTTTCCCTATTGGCTTAATTCAATTGGCTAGTCTTACACAGCAAATAAAGGAAGAAGGAGAAAGAGTCCCTTTTTGAAGAGAAGGGTCCCTGTTCCTGGCCATCAAATTTCTGGAATATAGCAGTGAACCTTTGTATAAACAAAGCAAAAGTATTATTAGGAGAAGGTGAGTAAAATTTGCATAAAGGTCTTAAGATGGGGGAGATAAAAAGACTTAAAGGCAATGTCCTAAATACAAGTTTTATAGTATTTGATAGAAAAGACACATATTTGATAATTCTTAAGAAGAGTATGAAAAAGAACCAGTGTAAGTTAAGGAAGGCAGAGGATAAGGAAGGCAGGATCCGAAAGACAGAAGTTCATATCAGTGGGACCTTATTAGCTATTATAAAGACTTGGGTTTAATATGAGAGGAACAAGAATCCAAAAATTATATTTGGAGCTGAAGAGTTGCTTGATTTACATTTGAAAAAAGGATTGTGTTGGTTGGTTGTTGTATAAAGAAGACATGGAACAGCCAGGGCAGAAACAGTGAGGCCTGTTTTGTGGGAAAGATATCATAAAAATCCTGGAGAGATATCTGTGAAGTCAGGAACACTGACGTCAGGGTTACTACAATGGCCATGTGGAGAAAACATGGTTGTTCCCATTTTACAAACTTGGAAAATAAAACTCAAGACAGCTGTGAAATCTGACCCACACTCTCTCAGGTTTGGCCTTTTAACCCCCTTGCACATAAATCTGCAAAGAGAGATTTCGGGAGGTATGTCTAGTTAGGTGAAAGGAAGAGGCAGAACTTAAAGGGAGAAAGAGGTTGGCTGAGCTGTGGGGCAACCTCACGGGTGTAATAGGACTAAATCATCAAACTCAAACCCTGCCCATAAGGGACTCAGGGTAAATCAGGCTGCCCTGCACTGCCCACCCGGCTCCCGGGTTTCTGTGAGCTTTTAGCTCCATGTGGGCAAGCTGTCCTGTATCTTTCACAGCCTTAGTTCAGTGTCAGGAACTATGCTAAATGGATGATAAGCACTCAAACTAAAGCTTTTGTCTGAGCTGAACATCTCCCAAACATGTTAGTCAGGAATGGCCAGGCCTAATCTACCAAGAGTCTCAAATCTCTGGTTACTTTGGATAATCCATTAAACCAGGTCTGTCTTTGAACTTTTATTTTAGGATCAAATTACCCCTCACAGTAGAGGAGATCATCAGCTTTGGGGAGGGCAACAGGGAGCTGTTTGTGAGGTCCAGTACCTACAGCCTGATTACCATCACCGTGGCTGAGCCTGGCCTTACCATCAGCTGGGTCTTCTCTTCTGATCCCAAGAGTATCTCCTTCAGTGTGGTCTTCCAAGAGACAGAAGACACGCCACTCGACCAGTGCAAGGTAGGCCAGGCTCCCTAACAGGGTCCTTAGCACACATTCCAGGTGCCTGGGCAGACCTTACCCAGAGCAGTCAAAGCACCTAAATATTGATTACCTTGGAGAAAGATGACCCAGAAGTCAAGTTCAGGAGAGCTGTCTTCACACAGCTGTGCTTCATGTGTTCCGTTTGACCTTCGAATAGAAATGTAGGTAAATCTCAGAGACATGCAAGATAGAGAATTCTGTTTAGTGATAACTTTCTCACAGAGCTCTGCAGAGCAGGATTGGGATGCTTTGGGAGGTATGAGCTCCATCCCCAGTTATAGTGAATGTTCCATGTGTCACCTACAAGGTCAACAGCAAAGGAAGCCCCACTATGACTTGGGCAGTTGAGCTTGATAAAACCCAGACTAATGTAGGTGTAAAATGTTGCCAGTGCAGGACTGAAGTTCTTAACCATGTGGCTGTACACAAGAACCCCATGGAGAGCCTTTAAACCCTAATCCTTAGGCCAAAGCCAATACTAAGTCAGGGTATGCAGGCAACCTTCGGCAACTCCACTGAGCAGTCCAAATAGAGTAGTTCAGAGGCACAAAAGGGCTGGATAGAATACAAAACATAGGACAAGCTTAGGGGGTGCTGGTTCACTGTGGGTTGAGGAAGAGGAATTTCCATGCCAAGCATCTTAGTTCCCATGTCTGTAAGACAGAGAGGAATAATGTAGAGTAGAAATGCAAGTTAAATTTGAATCTTGAGAAAAAAAAAGAGTTTTAAAACCTATCAGACACATTGGGCTGGAGCAAAAAATGAGTTATAGGCAGTTGATGTCCTACATAGTCAACTGGCAGAGGCTTTTTTTGATCTACTTGGATAGAAATCAATTATGGGTAGGCAATAGGCTCTTCAGTGCTAATTTTCATTTATCTGTGTTTGGCAGCAGTAGGCAGATAAAGCAGCACCAAGTGAAACTCTCTTCTGTCGTAGTCCTCCTGCAGACCTCAGGTGCCAAGCCCTTAGCTCTATAAGTGTCGCTGAGCTATGGGCTTCTGCCTTGCCCTGTTATCTACCCACCAATCATCATGACAGATGGATCTTAGGGACCTGGTTCAGCCAGCCTTGTCTCAGACTTCCAAGATGTCCTTCCTGGGCTTAATGGACACTACTGTCCTTTCCCACAGTGAACACAAGGGGGCATAGAAAGCCCATGTCTAGAATACTTAGCTGTTCCTATGCCCTTCCAGGCCTAGTTCACCAGTCAGCAACAGAAGATACTATTTTTACTTCCTGTGGTTCTCTGAAAAGTCATGAGCCTAGATAGCCTATTTCCTGGTCTACATCTTTAGTACCTATTCAGAGGACTTCTCACGTGCCCTTGAACAGCCTAGGCCTTTCAGAGAATAGATGGCTGTGTACAGGTCTCATAACAACATATAGGAACCATGTTGGGTCCTTGGACAACTAATAGTTGACTCTTATTGTATCCCAGATTCTGTGGAGTCTACTGGGGACAGAGAAATACGGCATAACACCCCAGTCTGTTCTAAGTATAAACAGAGAGGGAGAGGGAGAGGGAGGGAAGTGGGGAGGGAGGGAGAGAGAGAGCGAGCACTGAAAAAATCAACACCCATGATTCCAGATAGAAATCACAATATGGGTAGGTAAGCATTATAGGTTCACCTGTAAGGGAATACTGACCAGGGACAGGGAAACTCCTGTTCCTACAGTGAAGGCCACACTGACTAAGACTATCTCATTGCAAGTTAAGGGGGTTGAATAAAAATAGTCACTTCTGACGTGATTTCCTATGTTAGGAGCTCAAAGGAGCTGAGAGAGAGAGAGAGAGAGAGAGAGCACTTGATGGGCTATCAAATTAGAATACTAGTATCTCTTCCTGTCACATCTTCAGTTTTATTTGTTTCTCTTTATTTATTATTTGGGGGGAAAGAGGATACATTCATGGCATGTACATGGAGACCAGAGAATAACTTTATAGAATCAGTTCTCTCCTTTCACCTTTGTACATGGTTTTCAAGTTGTCACACTTGTAAGATAAGCTCTTTTACCTACTGATCCACTTTGCTAGCCCATATAACTTCAGTTCTAAGATTATGCCTGTACTTTAGCTGATACTCAGGTAGAAGACCTTGTCCCAGTGGCGATAAAGTTGACCATCCAAGAATTAGCCCTATTCCACACACTGTATGTGCAGATTTGCCCTCTGGGGACAAATTTGTGATTCTGAGAGAATAAACAGGAGGCTAAGAATCAGGCTTGGAAAGATAAAAATTGCATAGACCAGCCAGGACCAGATAAGAGAAGGGTCCGTGGTGATGCCATGTGAGAGGCCTTGGGTGGAACCATAGCTGTCTTTCCCAGAGGAAAATGAACCCAGGAGCTTTATAGAGAGCCTAGATGTCAATATGGAAGAAGGACTCGGTGTCCTATGAGTACCAACGACAGCACTAGGGCCTACTCAAAGCATCTGGTCAAATGGACATTTAGAATTAGCCCTGACTTCCTGAAGCGTGAAAGTTCTGTTTCTTCAGGTGGTGGAGCAGCTTGACACCAACACAGTCAGGGATGTTGGTGACTGGTTCATGACTCTAGAAGAAACTCATACCCACCATCCTTCTACAGTGACAGCTCACCCTTGCTGGGGCCAAGTTCTAGTCCCAGCCCTATACAGCTATGACCTCATTCAGAGTCATACCTAGAGGACTCACAGGCCCTCAGCTTCTGTGATACCTTCTCATTGCTCTTTCTGCCAGGTCCTCATTCCCACCACCCGATGCAATTCCCACAAGGAGAGCATCCGGGGCCAGCTGAAGGTCCGAATCCCTGGCATCTACTTGCTCATCTTTGACAACACCTTTTCCAGGTGGGTACCTCAGTTAGTCATGGCATCTCATTCGTCCACCTGTCTATCATTGTGTCCACCTGTCTATGCATCACTGCCTCTATTCTCTAGCATTGAGATAGATACTCAGAATCAAGAGTCAAAGTTTTTTTTTTTTTTTTTAAGATTTATTTTATTTATTATATGTAAGTACACTGTAGCTGTCTTCAGGCATTCCAGAAGAGGGCATTCCAGATCTCATTAAGGATGGTTGTGAGCCAGTCAGCTATTAGATGGAACACAGGGTTCCCAAGGAAGAAGGAGCTAGAGAAAGTACCCAAGGAGCTGAAGGGGTCTTCAACCCTATAGGTGGAAGAATAACCATGAACTAACTAGTACCCCCTGGGCTCGTGTCTCTAGCTGCATATCTAGAAGAGGATGGCCTAGTTGGCCATCAGTGGGAAGAGAGGCCCCTTGGTTATGCAGACTTTATATGCCCCAATACAGGGGAACGCCAGGGCCAGGGGGTGGGAGCGGATGGATGGGGGAGCAGGGCTGGGAGGGGGAGGGTATAGGGAACTTTCTGGATAACACTTGAAATGTAAATAAAGAAAATATCTAATAAAAGTTGGAAAAAAAAGGACTGTATTAAATAAATAAATTTCCTATGTTTAAAAAAAAAAAAAAAAAAAAAAGGATGGTTGTGAGCCACCATGTGGTTGCTGGGATTTGAACTTAACACCTTTGGAAGAGCAGTCGGGTGCTCTTACCCGCTGAGCCATCTCACCAGCCCCCAAAGTTTTTTATTAGTGATTCTGTTCTGCTCTGTTCACTGCTCATAGTATATTTTATGAAAGCAAGTCTGTCAAGTTACTTTTCTGTTGCTGTGATAAAACACCACAATTAAAGGCAACTAAAAGAAGAAGGAATTTTAGTTTCAGAGGCAGAGTCCATAACAGCAGCAGGCAGACAGCAGGAATCAGACAGATCAAGTTTGTATTCAAATGCAGGAAACAGAGAGCAAAATGGAAACAGGGTGAGGCTATAAATTCTCAAAGCTCATCCTCAGTGACATACTTCTTTCAGCAAAGCTTGATCTCCTAAAAGCTCCACAGCCTCCCCAAACATTGCCACCAGCCAGGCGCCAAGTATTTAAATATGTGAGCCTATAAGGGACATTTTTCATTCATTTCCAGTAGTAGGCCAACACTTACAGGTCTTACCATATACCAGCCACTCACTTCCACCATTCAGCGTCGTCCTCTTCTAGAGAGATAAGGACTGAATGGTAGAATAGTGATGCTCTAGGTCACATGGCTAATGGAGGTGTCAGAGCTGAACCAAGCACCTGACTCTAAGCTAGCCTCATCCTAGTTGTGCTCACCTCTCTCAGGTTGATTCCTAATGCCACGCCTGCCATAGAAGGACTTTAAGAAATCCAGGAAAAGCCAAGAGCACCTGACTATAAAAGAAAAAAAAGAGACAAAAAAAAGGACAAACCTTCTAGGCTTTGTTGTATGTCACAAGAACAGCCTTTGCCATCTTGAGCTCGCTAGTTTGCTTCAGGCAGTACTGAGGCTCAGCTGCAGACTCAGGGGTGTGATCTCAGGAATGGTCAACATGAAACTATAAAAGGGAATGATAGGCAGGTGGCTAGAAAAGGGACCAAGACAGAGCACCCATATAAACAGCATCTGTCCTGTATACAAGTTGAGATATTTGTCCCTACGGAGAGCTTCTGGTTTCCAGATACCTTCTTCACTGGGGCTGTCTCTTGAAACAAACCTGTCTTGCCTGTGACTGTCTGCCTCCCTCTCAGGCATTTGGCTTTTAGCAGAGTAATTTGATAGGATACTCTAGGCAAAAATTATTTCCATACTCTACCTCAGCTCCTTGGGCCTTGAACTCTCAGGCCTGTGGACAGGGTTGTCTACTACCCAAGAGGCTGGAAGTGACCTTCCCACTTGTCCTGTGTTGCCCAGGATACTAGAATTCTCTGCCTGAATATGCAGGGCTTTATGGAGTATGGCCAGCCTTTTCAGGAAGTTGTCTGTGGAGTCACTTAGCAGTGAGAGGCAGGGTTAGGAAAGGGTCAGTGTCCATATAGCCCTGTTTTTCCTGCTGCAGCTCTAGTTACCTACTTGTCAGTGTCTCACTGGGCCTTGACCTGGGTAGAGAGAGAGAGAAGTGGAAGGGCAGCATGCAGCCTCCCACAGGCTCCTGGGAAACCTGGGTGGTATAGTGCACTGGAGAATGAACTCTGCCCATAGCACATGAAGATTAGACCTGATATGAACATCCTGTACATTCTGGCCTCTGCTGAGACATCTCATGGCACCTACTTCATTTCCCCATGCAGTCCTGACCACTGGCACCTCAGAGCAGCTAGACAAGTGAAGGAAGAGACTTGCAGCCCCACTCTGTACTCAAACCCCAAGAAGCCCATAGTGAGAGTACTTGAGCCTTCTGAGGAGAGAGAACTGTACTAGACTAGATGGGCAGATGACGCAATAGGGAATCAAAGAACACTAAAGTGATCCATAAGTTGTCCAGCCCCCAAAGGCTGGTTCCTTGGAGACTTTGGCTCCTACACCCAGCCAAGCACAATCAGGGACATGAGACCCCAGAAGAAGCTGCACAAAAAGTAACACCTTCATTCTCCATTTTTGTTCTTCAGATTTATCTCCAAAAAAGTACTTTACCACCTGACTGTTGACCGGCCTGTGATCTACGATGGAAGCGATTTCCCATAGCATCAGTACCTGAACTTTAATTAGCTCTTCATCACCCACAGGAAACACTACTCCTCCTTACCTATCTCATTAAACATGCACACACACTCTCAGCCACAACATTTTAAATATTAAAAAATTAGAAGCAAAGGAAAGAAAATCAGCTGTGCCCCCAGCTCAGCAGTTCTGCAGCTTTAGCAGAGGCCTTGGGCTCCACAGTGTGCTTGGCTCCATGCAGCCGTTACTCTCAGGTCCCAGAGCCCCTAAGAACAAGGTACAAGACTCAGCCTTTTCATCCAAAGGGACACCGTTAGCCTCACCTGGGATCACAGTTGGTAACAATCTACTGTGTGGTATTTTTCAGGCCAGAAGTGGGCTTGATAGTATATCTACACTCAACAGCCAAGATTATAAGCTAAGGGCCACTGCCCTGGCCACTTTGGGAAGCCTTGGGTAGTCCTAGGAGAAAAACACTACAGGGTCATCATGTCAAAGATGCCCCCATTTGTTAATTTCCCCATAAGTGGGGTCTGCTTCTTCCACTCAGCAACTTTGGGGAGGCCAGAGTTGTGCTGGTCTCCTGAGCCTTTGTCTGCTCAGGGGCTTTGTTCAGCAAGGCACCACCAACACACACACACACACACACACACACTCTCTCTCTCTCTCTCTCTCTCTCTCTCTCAGGAACCAGAGGTCTAGGAAAAAGCAACTACTACATGAAGGCTTCAGCTCTGCATATGAACAGCAGGAGTCCAAATACAGGCTAAGTTCCCTACAGTGGCACCAAAGCTCATGTGTCAACCTATAGCCCATCTTTGATTATAAACTAGAGTTTCTGCCTCAGCTGCAGACAGTTATTTACTAATGAGCAGAGCTGGGGTAAGACCTACTGTCAATACCTGAAACCTTTCTATGAAAAGTCTTTGGTAACTTAGGGGACATAGTGGAAGAACGGGACATAACTTCCATTTGCCCTCCATCTCCCAGTCACTCCCTCCCTGTTTGCCTACTTCCTGCTAGTTAGCTCACATCTGACGCTGCAAACAGTTTACTGTTTCCTTTTCTAGGACAGGCAAATAGATAGCTTAGATAGCTTCCTGTTCTCTGTGGCCCCTTTTTACTCCTACCACCAAGAATTTACCCTTGATGTCAACTTTGTTCAATGTGAAGCCAGCATGTTCAGCTGAACCTTTGAAGACTACCCTGGGTCCTTGTAGGTCTGTATGTGGCCTGAGATTGCTGAAAGCCAAATTATCTTACCTTTGAACCCTTCTACCCTCTTGCAAATGGAATGCTGAAGCCAGCTTGTTCAATAGACCAACAGCATCCAGCACCAAATAGCATCTCATTTTTATTGCTTGGATTTTCCAGGGTATATTGGAGACACTGGCCAAACTCATGGCCTTCTGCTGGTGTCACTGCCACCGTCTCATCAAGAACCATCATTCACTGAGTTGTTGCTGTGTTGGTGGCCTTGGAGGGGCCTGAGACCTTACATTTGAGTTCATCCTGAACTCAATCACTCATCAGGAGGCCCATGTGGTTCTTGTGAAGCTCAGACCTGAGGTGAGAGGCTCCAGTACTGACTGCATAGTACTCCGCTAGGCATGTACCAACTCTGTTTTTAATAGTCCATTTTTGTGCTAAATGGGCCTTGTACTGTACATGCTCCAGTTTGCTGAGCACTAGGTTACTAGAGAACATTTGGCCCTGTGTAAATGTGCCTCTCATACATAGCTTTATTGTTTTAAGTAGTCCCCAGTTTTACTGGGGTTTAGTCATTGAAGTAAATTTTTGAAAAATGCAATTGACAACTGAAGAATCATTAAGGAAGATGATGGCCCAGCTGAATTTAATTACACTAAAGATCATAAGGAAACATCCTTGAGATCTTGATGATTCGTTTCCTAAGGGCAGCCTCTCCTCTAATGACTCAGCCTATTCATTACAGTCATGTCAGTAGTGTTGCCAGCTGCCTGTTCGCCAATACCACTGAAGCACTACTAGACTTCACCCAAGAAGTAAACTAGCCACCCTGAGACAGAGTGACCCTCTGTGTCTGAATGGACTGTGAGAGTATTGCTGACAGAAGCACCCAGAATTCTAGCTAGTCCTAGACCAAGAGCAGGCAAAGGAATTCTCAAACAGGAATCTGGAACTGAAAATCTCCATATGGTTTTGGAAGTAGAAATGAAGAGCCATATATAAACAAAGATGTTATTTCTGAACAATTTCAATTGCCCCTCCAGGTAATCAAGCCACTCCAGGCCCAAAAAGAAGGAAATCGTGTAGATATGGTTTGATGTTCATAGGGTTTTGTTTTTAAACTCAAACTCAGTGGTTTAACCTGTGAGAATTCTTTGAGAAAAAAAAAAAAACATTCTTGGCTCCCAAGTTTTGGAAAAGGAAGCAGAGAGGAGACATCTTTGGAGAGACATCTTTGACTCCTCAGAACCAGGGAGTGCAATACAAAGACTATTGAGTGCTGCTCACATTTACAAACACTAACACTACTTGGTAGAATCTTAGCACACTTTCCTTGTCTGATTTCTTCTGAGGAAACAGGAAAGTTAATTCATAATTTACTTTTCCCTCTCAAGCACTTTTTAAATTTCCAGAGACCTCTGATCAATGGTCATTTTTCAGAGCCTTTTGATGTGTGTTTAATCTCAATGTTCTTTTGGTGACTGCAGTGATACTGAGCCTCTGTGGGAAGGCTTAACAGTTAGAGTGCACTTTAATTCATTAATCCTCGATCCATGTGGCCTTATAAGATAATGGGTCAAGGAACCCATTTCATTCTTGCCTGCCAAAGAGTTACACAGAAGCACATCAAACACCAGCACTTCATCTGCACAAAGGGATGAGACTTTGGTATCCCTGAGTATACTTCTTTAATAGTGTGTGCTATGCCATTTGGAAATGTTTTTTAACCTCAGGTTTTAAATAAAGCAAATACTGTGGCATTTGGAGTAGCATTGTCTTTTATTCCTCTGACAAAAATAAGTTGTAAAATAAGCGGCAGAGCTATCCAGCAGGAAGCAGAACATCTCACAGGCCCCACCCCCACCCTACCCCACCCCACCCCCACCTCCCCGAAGATAAGAGTGTAACAGATAGGTCCTAGCAAATTTCCTCGTCCTCTCTGAGGTAATGAGACCTGTCCAAGCCTGTGATTCCTTCTACCTACCATCCTCTGCCATTCATAAGGCTCCAGACCTCTCTCATGGCATCTGAGCGCTCAAACTTTTCTTTGTTGTTGTTGTTGTTGTTGTTGTTGTTGTTGTTGTTGAGACAGGGTTTCTCTGTATAGTGCTGGCTGTCCTGGAACTCACTTTGTAGACCAGGCTGGCCTCGAACTCAGAAATCCACCTGCCTCTGCCTCCCAAGTGCTGGGATTAAAGGCGTGTGCCACCACGCCCAGCTGTGCTCAAACTTTTCAACCTGCCAAAATAATAAAGGGGAAAAAAAAGCCACACACGGCTCAAGCTCATTATCAGTAAGCATGTGGCACTGATGCTTTGCAGAAAAAAAAAGAACAGTACTCCTGCCACAGTGTGTGCTGCATTTGCTCAACAGCAGAGAGGCTGGAGACAAGCCCAGAGAGTTAGAGCTGCTCACTCCCACACTGTTCCTAAACTGGTGCTTATTTGAGATGACCAAAGACCTCATCCCTTGAGTATCCCCCCCACCCCAGCACATGTCCTGTTCCCTTCCTCCAATCTTCCCCTTGCCTAGAGTTTCTTGTGCTTGCTGCTTGGATCATTCACATTTTCTGTAACTCTTAGGCACTCCCTTGAGGGTAAGGAACTCTTCATCTTCATTATTATCATCCCCCACTGTTTGAAACAATAAGTTCAGAACAAAAGGACTAAAAGAAATACTGTACCAGTAAAGATCCTAGTCATTGGTACTTGTCTATGTGTACATGTGGAGGCCAGAGGTTGATATCAGGTGTCTTCCTTCAATGTTCTCTGCATTATCTTTTTTTAATATTGCATTTTTCTTGTATGTATTTATGTGTACCACATGTGTGTCTGGTGCCCATGGAAGCCAGAAGAAGATGCTGGATCCCTTGGAACTTGAGTTACAGACTGCTGCAACCATATGGGTGCTGGGAATTGAACCTGGAGCATCTGAAAGGGTTCTCTGGTCCTTTACCTTAATTTTTGAGACAGGTTCTCACACTGAATCCAGAGCTAATCATCTTCCAGACTTCCAAGAACTTAAAACTACGTGCAATGATTTCATTAGATATTGTATAAAGCCTGTGTTTCCTGTAGTGTTCCCAAACTCCCCATCAAAAACCACAGGGGGAAAAGCTTGGAATTATTTTCTAATTAATGTGCTTTCAACACCCACTAAGTCTCTGTCATAGGGTCCTTTATGTAAGTAATTCTTGGCAAGCATATAGATTAAGCAAGTACATTGAAGGTTAACCCTGCTTCTCTCTCTACCTCTCTCCTTCAGCACCATTATGATTCCAGGACAAAATATTACAACTACAACATCAAATGAGCATTCAAGAGCAAACAAAATGCCACCTGTGTAGTGCTGTGGCTGTATAGGTATATGTTGTAGTCTGAATGTGTAATGCTGTGAGGGTGTGGGTGTGTGTTGTAGTCTGAATGTTCAATGCAATGCCATGGCCGTGTATTTGTTGTATCTGAATGAGAATGGCCCTCACAGGGTCATATATTTAAATGCTTGGTTTGCAGTGGGTGGACTGCTTAGTGAGGATTAGGGGGTGTGGCCTTGATAAAGGAAGTGTGTCACTGGGGGGAAGGTTTTGATGTTTCAGAAGCCTACACCAAAGCCAGGCGTGGTGGCGACTACACCAGGCCCAGTTTCACTCTACTGCTTACCTGTGTAACATGCATAAGCTCTCAGCTCCATCCTTGCCCACCTCCATGCTCCACACAATGATGATCATGAACTAACTCTGAAACTACAAGTAACTCTCCTAATCAAATGCTTTTTCCTAAAAGTTGTCTTTCATGGTGTCTCTTCACAATAATAGAACAGTAACTAAGATAGTATCACTTATACTTCTTGTTCATTCATCCAAGTTCCTCAACAGGGCAGATATCTGGATCTCCAGAAATGAGTCAATGATTCAGATGTCTCTGACCTTATACTAACCTTGGTTTTGGAAGCCATGCTTGTCATATTTGGGGCTCACTTATCACTTTCTGTTGAACTACCTGCTGACCTTCCCAGAAATGTTCACTTTGTGTCTTAATATGTATGTGAAAGATGAAGGAAGGCAGAAAAAAAAAACTTAATTAGCTTGGTGGGGTAAAGATTTACCAGCCTTACCTTTTACAATTACTATATTTCTATCTAATCTTTAATTGTTCACAATTCACAAATACAATATTGAGAAATGGTAAAACAAATAGCAAGTGATGAACATTTGTAAATAAACATTATAAAACACATTTTAAAGATATGCAATGATTTTTCCAATGTGATAAATTTATCAAGTAATTAAAAACATAGGTGGAAGGTAAATAATATTACATATTTTTCTTTTTCATTTTATTTTTATTTCATGTGCATTGGTGTTTGCCTGCTTGTATGTCTGTGTGAGACTATCAGATCCTCTGGAACTGGAGTTGAAGACAGTTTTGAGCTGCCATATAGGTGTTGGGAATTAACCACTGAGCCATCTCTCCAACCCTTTGTTTGTTTACTTGATTGGTTGGTTGGTTGGTTGGTTGGTTGGTTGGTTGGTTGGTTGGTTGGTTGGTTGGTTTTTGTGATGTTTCTCTGTGCAACCAGCCCTGACTGTCCTGGACTCAATTTGTAGACCAGTCTGGCCTCGAACTCACAGAGATCATTCTGCCTCTGCCTCCCAAGTGCTGGGATTAAAGGTGTACACTACCATGCCCAACCTACCAGTTCTTCTTAATCTAAAATTAAAAGGTTATAAACTGTTGGGACTACAGAGTAAGGAAAGGGGAGGTAGCAGGGAGCCTCAGAAGGAAAGGCCATGTCACTGGTAAGGAGATGGGAGAACCTGCATCAAGTGCCTCTTGCCTAAGGAAGTCCCAAAGGCTAGGTTCCCACCATCCAAACATATTCTCCAGCTTAATTCTATGAGGGCCACACCAGGGAACAGGCTAGATCCTTTCCTAGTTTGTGCTTGCAGATAGCTTTGGACATGGCATCTTCTGCCTGACACAGGAGTGGATTGGGAGCAAGACTCCAGGTGACGTGATGTGGTCAGCTGTACATCGGCTGACCAACCTGTCTGACAGATAGCTCCAAACTAGAAACAGCGGTTCTCCCTGGCTCAAAAGAGATCAAAGAGGTCAATCAGAATGGCATTCAACCTCAGAATGTTTGAGTGTATTCTAGATTTTTTTAAAAAAAATCTGTAGGTAATGAGACATACAAACAGTCTTCTCACCAGTAGGACTATAGAGAAAAGATCCTGAGGTGGATGTCAATAAGCCTTTTTGGGGGGTGGTGAGGGGGGACCATGGTGGCAGCCAGTGTTCTGTCACCTCTAGAGAGGAGTAGCACCAGATCTGAAGTAGCAGAAACTGGGAGCACTGAAGAAACTCAGTGCCTCCAAACCCCAGCTGCACTGATGATCATGTGCAAAGCTGGGGTCCTCACTGCTGCTCAAGTATCCTCCTCAGAACTGCAGTCACTAAACCAAAAACCATCTACTGCCCTTCTGGAGTGGTCAGTTTTGGAAACTTTGGCAGATTCTGACTGAGCATGATAAAGTTGTTTAGGCTCATCCCAGATTGTTTGTTTTGTTTTTCCTGTCCCCCATCCCCAGTTTTCTTACTATTTTCTTTAGACTATGTTGTGTCTATATATCTCATTATTTCCAAAAAGGACCATATGCCCTGTGAGTTCTCTCATAGGGAGAGAGCCCCAGATGTTGTCTCCAGTAGCATAGAAGAAAGCTTCAAGCTACCCTCTCTCCTTGTGAATGAAACCCACTGGGCCTGGCTAATGCATCCCAGGTTCTTCAGGGTCTTCACCAGATCCCTTCGGAATCTCTCACCAACAAAAACATAGAGAACTGGGTTCAGACAACTGTGGAAGAATGCAATAGTCTGAGTAACCTGGAAGCAGATGTCAATATTGGTAGAAATAGTGCAGTTGGAGATGAACATGGCATAAGCATCAACAGCCTGCACTACAAGAATGGAGTTATAGGGGAACTGAGACATAATGAAGACAGTGAGGACAGTGATGGTCACCTTGAGGGCCTTGTGCTTGGATGACTTCTTGGCCTGTACCAAGGTATGAATGATAATGGTGTAGCAGAAGGCCATGACCATGAAGGGGAGGAAAAACCCCAAGGTGACCTTCAGGATCAAGACAGCTGACTTTAGCTTGGCATTCTTATCCTTAGGGTAGACCATGGTACATGTGGCAATACCAGATTCCCCACTGATTTGACTGTACAGAATTTCTGGGGTACAGAGCACAGCTGCCATCACCCAGATGGTAATGCAGACCATCTTGCTGTACAGCAGCCTTTTCTGCCTCCAGACCTGAGCCTTCATGGCCTGTGCAATGGCAATGTATCTGTCCACACTGATACACATGATGAGAAGCACACAGCTGTAGAAGTTCATCTTGTACATGCTGTTCACAACCTTGCACATGAAGGTCTGGAACATCCACTGACCAGCAGCAGCAATGGCCCAGAAGGGAAGAGTTGCAAGAAAGAGCAGATCAGCAATGGCTAAATTCAAAAGGAACATGTCAGTCATGGTCTTCACTCTTGTACAGTACCAGTAGACAAGGATGACTAGGCTGTTGCCCAGCGTGCCCACAATGAACACAAGCCAGTACAGAGGTGGAAGAAAATGGCTTGCAAACTGCCTGACATTGTTTTTCTTACAGAAGAAGCTACTGAAATTCAAATTCATGTAGTCGTCTGTGGAAGCAGTGGAGTCATAGCTGTAGTCATCAAACATGCCAGGAATAAGGCTCTGTAAGGAATATGGATAGCATTCAGTCAAGGATAACTTTTGAGTGATCAGGTCTAATGGCAGATAGGATAAACTGACCCAAAGCTCTATGATAAACCAAGAGGAGCATATGTGTTGGTAGGAGGACTGTGCTATGATATAGTTTGGCTTTAGCATGTAAAGTTTATAAAATACAGGGCACCCAATGTCATGATTTGAGGTGGGGGCCTACTGTTAGTTATGTAATGGTACACTACCATAGAGGGCATTAATAACTTTTCTTGGAATCCCAGTTTCTACAATAACCTGTTGTCATACAAGAGGGAAAGCCTGGCCCTTGGATTTCTCTGACTTCCTATCCTGCCATATGACTATATATTTCTTTTGTTGTTGTTGTTGTTTTCTGCCATACTGTAGCCAGGAGACCTGTACCAGAGGTTGACCAGATAAGACTGCCCAATCTTAGACCTGCAGCCTCCCAAGCTGTAAACCGAAGAAATTTCTTTATACGTAACCCTAAGTAAGGTGTTTGGTTAAAACAATAGAATTTGATCAATAAAAGAAATGTTTATTTAGTAAATGTTAACTATCCATCTGTAAGTGGTTACTGTGCTGTCTGCTAAAGACACCAGGTAATCAAGTCTGGTTTCTACTTTCATATAACTCAACTTATTCGTAAGGATACAGAGGAGCAAATGAACACTCACAGTGTGGATGACAAGTATTCTGATATGATAGGAAAGAGAGCTTTAGGACCACAGTGGGCATTTACTTGAACTGTGTGAGTGACTGTGACATGCGACAGTCCTTTCCCCCAACTATTCATCATCTGCAAATATAAAAAATGTCAACAGAAGCCCCTTAATCTACTGGAGTCACAGCACCTCTGAGTTTCCTGAGAGCTCCACAAGTATAAACACTCATGGGCGCACACACACACACACACATTTTCATATACACATGGTGACACTCTCAATTGCACACATAAATGTGGGTGCTGTAGAGTTTCCAAGGACCCTTGTTGGGAAAAGGTATTACATTTTTCAAGATAGTGAACATTAAATCAAGTGTAAACATTCTTAAACACCTGAATCCCATGTGATCACAACTGTCATACACTCAGGGAACTGGTTCTGACTGGAACATACAGTCACACACATGGGGCACACATGCATTGCTCACTCTCATATGCCTCAGCATGCCCGCTATGACATATATGCTAATGTGTCATTGTACTGCCTGTGGGCAATGTGCCATTGTACTTCTTGTGGGTACCACTGCTAGAGAAGGGGATGGGTGAAACCTGGGTGGGTAGATAGCTGGTGTAGGAGGGTGCCAGGTCCAGAGCGAGATAACTGTTGCATTATTGAAGACTCCATCTCATGTCCACATGAGCTCACCTCCTATTATCTCCTCTTTGGGGCTCCCATTAGACTTTATAATTTCACAGAGACTCTTAGTCACTGGTGTCTTGCCCTGAAGCACATTCTCTGCATTTCTTTTGTGAAAGGACAATCTCACAGTATTTCTTTTCCTTGAGACAAGTGCAATAATTTTTCAAGTTGTCTGTCTGTATTAGAACTAGACAATCTATGTGAGGGTTTTTTTTTTGCTTTAAGTAAATATTAGTAAATATGTAAGGGTAATTGATTAGTTTATGTACATACATATTTGTATTGAATAATAAAATTCCACCACTTTTCATTAGCTGTGCTATATAATTCCCATATGCTTCTGATGGCCAACCAACCTTTCCCAATCCCTGCAGTTGTTGAATACTGAAGAATCTGCATATTGCATTTTCATCGTTGAAAGTCACAACCATCTGAAGCAGATTCATCTCTGGAAAGAGTTCCATAAAACTTTTTTCCTTTTAATTGCATATTGACACATTAAAAGGCTCTTGAGATGTCCTTAAATTTTTTTTCCTTAGCAATGTTTCCTTTATTTATTGGAGTATGTAATATTATCTCTGTATGTGTGTATGCACACACATGCACACATGTATGTGTGTATTAGATAGATACCAGAACATACTGAATGTACTGATAAAAAGTAGTACATAGTAGGAGGGTGATGCCTCCAGAATTCTGAATCTCATACCACTAAATCCAACCTGCTTGGACCCTGGCTGGTAGGAAATAGCAGGAGGCGTCATGGGCGTCCTGGGATGGCTCCTTAAGAGCTCATTATTGTGAAAAGCTCAACAAAGCTCCTCTCTCTGTTTTAAATATATTGGTCCCTAGGTCTGAGATACAAATTCTTAATTTAAATTAAGACTTACTCTCTATCTGTGCAATTATCTGAAAGCCCAGCATCAGAAGAAACAATCTCTGGTGCCAGAAATGTCCTGCCAACACTGGACATGGGACAAGGTGAAAAGTCTCAGCTCTGGGAAAGCCAAGCTGTCAAATGAGGGGCTTGTCAGATGAGGGGCCTGAGTAGAATTTGAAGGAAAAGCTTTAGGGATGGAATTAGACTATGAAAGCACCTAAACCCAGAACCAGGATGGTGGAAGACTTACAGGTGGGAAGACAACATTTTAGAGGGATGTCTGTTAAACTATGAAGATGAGCAAATGATAATTAGCAGTCCACATAGAAGTGAAGTGAAACTACTTTTGTGGAGTTTTGTTGTTCAGGGTTTGGGGGGGTAGTTTGTTTGTTTGTTTGTTTTAAGTATTTTCAAAATAACTTTAATAGACTCTTAAATTATCCCAAGGCTTGAAAGCAAATAGCAAACCCCTCCACACAAGCCATGGGGGAGGACATTTCTCCAGGGCACACACATTCACAAATGTAATTATCCCAGGACAGATGCAGATTTTAATGGCAGTGTGAGTAAGGTGTCAAGAGAAGGAAGGGGGGAGTGAGGAAAAGTGCATAGAGAAGGGTCAGTTCAATATGTGTTCTGGTCTCTGGTGAGAAGTGAGAAGAGCGAGCGAGTTGGCATCCTGAGGACCCATGCAGATGAGTAAGATAGGAAAGGTGGGTCCCTGCACAAACACAGAGAAAGCTGAATGACTTCTGCAGGAGGCTGGAATACAAAGAGGAATGACAAACATCTCAGCATGCCTGAGGGGAGGATAGGGAGTCAGACTTTGGGCTAGGATTATAGGACCCATTGCCAGCTGGAGAGATGGCTTGGTGATTAAAATACCTATATTCCTCACTTGGTCTCTGATTTGCTTCAGACCTTGAACCCTCCATCACCGCTCCCAGTCTCAGCTTGCTGGTCAGTAACAGGGGCTGGCAGCATATGTAGCACCTGGCTTCAGTGGTCCATCAGGACTTCTGTGACCATGGGGGGTCATCACTGTTGGAAGGCACACCTTTTATTTAGGCTGCCTTTTCATGTTGAACTATTTTCCAAAATCGCAAATGAGAAACCAAGAGACAGACATCTCAGAAGAAGCCTGCTCATCATTAGTCTCTCAGCCTCAGAGGCCAAGAGCCAAATTCTACTGCATAGAAAACCAAGGTTGTCTCCTTGCCTTACTAGGATCAGATTAACAGTATGTACAATCAATCATATAAATATTCCCAGACAATGCTAAGGACATAGTGGAGTGACATAACTTTATTGACAACCTAATTCGGCCACCACATTCTGTAGGTCTTAGAAACCTACAAGGTACTTTGAAGGAAAATCTGTTTGCTCCACTGAGGTGGCTTAGTTTCCATTATCTACATTACATGTAAAACATATTTTCCCTTTTACAGAAGCAAAATGAAAGCCTTCAAATATTATAAGGTGCTTAAATTTTATTCTAGATTTAATTCAGCCTATGCTTAATTACATTGTGTGTGTGTGTGTTTTTAAGGAATCCAGACAATGATTTGACCTGCTTAACTTGGTTCAGTTCTTAGCCTCTCAGGAAAATACCAGCTTTTGAAAGAGCTGTGTGGTTATAAGAGAAAGGCAAGTACTTCTCCACCACAAGGTTTTTATTAACAAAACAAGTGGGTTCTCTCGTTTGTGTGAGCATCAGAAAACATATGGGACAAAGCCTATCACAATCAAAGAGCACAAAACACCTCTGCTATTAATAAAATTTAAATTTTAAGTTTTCTGTATTCACAGCATGCCCCTCCCAGTGCTGACTTGGTTAACAAAGAGAGTAGATAGAGCCAGAAACATTCCGTATAGTTATGGGCACCCCTGACAGAGCTCTTAGCCTGGAGCACCACAAGGAAACTCCATCCGCACAGCAGACTCCTTCTCATAGCCCCATGCAAGGAGGCCCAAGAAGAGAGAGTAAGTGTTCTGAGGCACCTGAGGTCATGACTATACTCACTGTGAGTTCTGTGGGTGTCATGGTGGGTCAGACGCCAATCAGCTTCTAGAAAGAAAGGGTAAACATCAGAAGAAAAATTTACAGATGCACTTTGGGAACCAAAAACTGAAGGTGGAGATTCAACATTAAACTTGTTTGTGTTTGTGATAAAAAAACAAAAAAAGTATTAAAATGCATGTTCCTTTTTGGACTATAGCAGCATATCAGAATATTATCGAAAATATAGGATGAAAGCAACAGTTCCTGAGTTACTGCTTACTTCTTTACTATAATAGACACAGGGTTTAATGCTTAATTTCTTTTGACTTAGGTATCTCACACAACTTGCATCTGTGAATGATGAACCTATTAGGTAGTCTCCAGCCCATCCTTCTGTCATAGTTCATTTCTTCCTGGTTCAACTTCTGTAAGATCTGATAATGACTCCTTCTCTCTCCACCCCCTCTTTATTATATTGCCTAAGCATAAGCTAGCAATACCAGGTCAGAACTCCCTTAAGAAGAGTGTCTAGGCACCTAGCCTGGGAGAAAAACCCAGAGCTGGACTCCTTTGAAGAGGGCTCTGTGCCTGGCCAGTGCCTCCACCCCAAACTTCAGTCAGCACTACACATCTTGGTGCTAGAAGACCTGCTCCATAAATCCAGTGTGTTCTGCTGCCTCCTTTCCTGTGGCTTTCCTTTCCATTCTGCCTGACTTCATGACACAGAATGAGGTACAACCATTCTAGAAAACAGTTTGTCAGATTGGGACTCCAGCGGTATGTGTAGGCCAGAAGTCAACAGAAAGTCTCTCTCCTCCCTCTCCTCTCTCCTCTCTCCTCTCTCCTCTCTCCTCTCTCCTCTCTCCTCTCTTCTTCTCTCCTCTCTCCTCTCTCCTCTCTTCTTCTCTTCTCTCTCTCTCTCTCTCTCCCTCCCACCCTCCCTCATGCATATGTGTGTTTGCCTATTGATAAGACTGCACCAGATACATGCATAATGCCAAAAGAGGCCAGAAGAGGGCATCAGATCCCCTGGTTTTGAAATTGAACCCAAATCCTAGCAACCACCAATACTTTTAACTGCTGAGCCATCTCTCTAGCACCTACCTTGTTTCTTTGCTTTTGCTTTTTTCTTGTTTGTTTGTTTGTTTGTTTGTTTTGTTATGGCAGGACCTCTCACTCAGAGATCAGCCATTCTATACCTCTTCAGAGCTAGGCTTATAGACATCACTATTGTACTTGGCTTCTATGGTGCTGCGGATCCAAATGAGTCCTCACGCTTCCACAGCAAGTACTTTAACAACTGAGACGTCTCCCAATCCAAATATATGCTTACCATACAACCAATTATCCTATTCCTAAGTAATTACCTAAGGAAAAAATGCAGCCATATGTCCCACAGCAACTTGCACGTGACTCTTCACACCAACTTTTTTGGTGACAGCCAAACTATAGATTTAGTAATGAATGGAAACGTTGCTGGAACATTCACATAACAGGAGAAAGGAATGGCCACCTCACACAGGAGCTCAGATTGGTCTCAGAGTAATTTTATGCTGAGTAAGGGAGAGAAATCTAAAAGTATATACTGTTTGCTTTCACTTACATAAAATTCAAGGTAATGCAGACCAGCCTCCAGTGGCAAAGGCAGACCAGAGATTTCCTGGAAAGAGGCTGAGGAGGAGATTAAGAGGGCAGTCAGGATGCAAAGCTGAGGGGAAAGTCTGAGTGGGAGGAGGGAGCCCCATGGTTGTGATGGTTTCACAGTGATAGGTAGGTGTACAAGAACACATTTTCATTTTGTTGTTGTTGTTACTAGGACCTAAAGAAGTTGCCAAAGTAGCAAGGAAAATAAGGTTCTCTCTCTCTCTCTTTCTCTCTCACTTCCTCCCTCCCTCCCTCCCTCCCTTCCTCCCTCCCTTCCTCTCTTTTGCACAGCAATCAATCATCTTCATTATCAGCAAGCCCACAACAAACTGCCTGAACTTCCTTTCCTGCCCTTCGTACAGCAGATCTCCAAAGCACCTAAATGCCTGCCTTGTGCAGTGCTTTGGAAGTGGGGGAGCCACACAAATTCACAGTTTTAAAGTGGATTAGAGGATTGGTGTGGTGACTTAGCACTGTAATCCCAGCACTTGGAGAAAGGACCCAATTGTGAGATCCAGGGAAGGCTGGCCTACATAGCAAAACCCTGTCTAAAAAGAAAATTCGATTACATAGGTAGATGGATAGATATACTGAAGATAAACATATAAACACACACACCATGGCTCTGTGTCTTCTGTCTGTTTGAAATTAGATCTGAAAAAGTTACAAAAAATAGAGAAAAAAATGTCTTGAATATTGACCCCAAAGCAGAAGAAAGCCTTGTGGGGGCCTGCATCTGAGTCAGTGTGGGGTTCAGCTTGGGCCACAACCTCATTGATTTTACTCTATCTGGTGATAGCTGAGAAAATCTTTATATTTTATTTAAACATAATGTTTTTGATTTTACTTTTCTTTTAAAAATATGTTTCTATGGAACTAGAGAAATAGCTTAGTGGTTAAGACTATGTAACACTCTTAAAGGGGATCTGAGTTTGGTTCCTAGCACTCACATCAGGGAGCACACAACCATTAGTAACTCCAACTCCAGGAGGGGCCAATACCTCTGATTTCTATAGGAATCTGCACACATGTACATACTTCCACACAGACAACACAGGTACAAACACACCAAAATATAAATCTTTTAAATGTTTAAATATCTGGCAAATATACAAAAATTGAGAGAGAGAAAAAAAAGCAAAATGCTCAAACATTTACATCTCCAAAAACTAATATCAACATATTTTCCTTCCCAGCCTTGTTTCTGTGAATATATGCACATCTATTTTTTCCTTTTTTCATCAAATTATGGCATTTTATTTTATTATTTATTATTCCCTACCTAAATAATCTGGCGGCATGGCTTCTAACAGGAACTGGCTTATACCATTTAAGCATTCCTTCTGGAGATCTGGTATCTTGTCTCCAATTTCTGTTTATAATTACTTTGAAATACTTCTGGATGGATAGAAATGAGGCATGCATCTTTTCAGAAAAAAATTATACTCCTCCTTTCTTCTTAAGTTTGAGAATCATCTCCAAAGTCCTTTGCTCTTTTGGAGATGATAGATTTCTGTTCAGCCACATTTCAGATATCACTAAGCCAATCTTAAGATAGGAATGCACTCTACAAAAAGAAAAGCTGTTGCAGGATATTTGATCACATTGTGAACCCCTGAGACTGGACTGTAAGAATCTGTTTCTAATTATGGCTGAGCCTTTACTCCTAGAGCTTTCCGTTTACTGTAAACAAGTACTTGAGGTGAGTTTATTGTAAACAAATACATAGGTCAAGAGGTGGAGCAAGTAATCAGCTAACAGGGAGTGAACATAAGTAAACAGAAAGGAGGGTCTTTGAGTTGAAGGGTATTTAAGACAGCTTGGAGAAGGAGAAAGAGATTTTTCCTTCTGGGAAGTCAGTAGAGTAGGAACGTCAGCTGGATGCTTTCTCTGCCTCTGAGCTAGCAGGTTTTCATCACAGCATCTAGCTCCTGAGTCTCCATTTGGTAAAATCAAATTGCTGGGAATTTTGTTTTTTAAAACAACAAAAAGCAACCTTTTGGAGATAAAAATTGCTTTTCCACTAAATGAAAAATACCCCTAACTAAGCAACCGGCTTTGAGAAGCATGAGTCATAAATCATTCCATAGATTTCTAGTACCAGTGTCTTATGTCACCTGACTTTTCTTTGAATGAAGAGGTTGAACAGTGATCACATGACTTCTAATACATTTTTCAAAAGAAAGAAGCCAGAAAAGGAAGATGGTTTTGACTACAGCAAGTTTTAGGGTGAAGACAGCAACAGAGAGTAATGGTGTGGGTAGAAGAATGAAGAAACCTTCATGGTTCAGAGTGTGTAGCTGTTGGTACTCATTACCCTTGCGAGGTGGGGTGGGGGGAGAAAATTTGTAGGGCAGGACACCCTGTTCAGCAGATGCTCTGTTCTGTCAGTGCTGCAGCATTTTCTTGCAGAACAAAAGTCTGGTGGAAACAACCTAAATATATAGCAGCTGGTCACATTGTGATATACCTACCCTAAAACACACATAGCCAATTAAAAAAAAGAGATGCTCCAGGCCCATAAAAACAAGGTCACTAAAATTATTAGATTAAAATGTAAATTGAACAAGACTGTGCTTTATGATCTTTAAGATACATATACAAGAACTTGTACCATTCTTGGAACAGAAGCCATTCTTAAAAAGTCTAACCCATGACCATCAGTGAAAAATTAGACTTGATCCTTCTTATAAATTTTGTAGTACATTAGAATGTTTATCAAGTATGTGGAATTGTAAGAGCTATCATAAAAATAACTTGTCAGTTTTTTTTAAAGGGGGAGAGAGAGAGAAAGAAGGAAGGAAAGGATGTAACAGCCAAGTGTCCTTCTGCTCAACACATCTGCTTATAAAGCCTACTCCAGCTGTGGTGGAAATCCAGCACTAGCTTCTTAAAAGATTATTCTTTCTTCCATTATGAGTTTACTTCTGGAACACAGGAAATCTGGAGATAACCAAAGGAGAAAACAAACGCACACTCCTCCCTGAAGTAATGCATGAACTACAGGCAGCCTTGGACTTTGCATTGGTTCCTCTTTAATCTTTGTCCTGACACTGGTCAAATGTATTACTACACAACCAGTCACAGAACCAGCTTTCATTTTCTTCTCACCTTGAGGAGGGATGGGGGCCGGAGGGGAAGAAGAACTAGGAAAGCCCACATATGACAAAACACACAGAGAGGGAAGGAACCACAAAACCCCCAGGACTGAGCAGGCTTCAACTCCACACTGACCTGCTCTTCACTCTCCTTATGACCTCCTGACAGCAGAGTCTAGATGATGGGCCAAACTACAGAGAGAGCACTGGACCAGATACCATAGCTTCTCTGCCTTTGATTAATTCTTTCTGTCAGTGAGGCTTGGCAACAAAAGACGTGTCCTCTCAGAGCCTGGATTTCTCAACTGGGAAGTGAAGGCAATGGCAGTCCCTCCTGGTCCCAGGACTGCGTGGACAGTCGAGAAGCAGGCTATGCAAACACTCTGTTCAGAAAAATGGCTTTGTGAGAGCTGAGATCACATTCATCTCACAGCCGGTGGCCAGGTGTGCTGCATACTAGCTAGGTGTAAGCAATATGTGTGAGAATTCACACCCCCAAAAGGCTCACATGCAAGCTCAGTGAGGTTAAGGCTGGAAATGACACAAAAGCAATGAGAGGTTATGGGAAAGAGGAAAAGTGAATCCTGGTTTCAACACCAGGGAATGTCTAGGAGGGCTTCACTGAGAAAGTAATTCTTGCTGACCCTGGAGGTTTGAAGGGGGTAGAATCATGGAATGAGGTGAGGGAACATTGCTCTGTGGTAGGAAAAACACATCAGCTAAGACATGAAACCTGAAAGCATAATGTCCAGGAGACAGAGGAAAGCTGCTCGTTCTACAGAAGTGGAAACTGCCTGTGAGGTAGGTCAGTCTAAAACTACCCTTACTCTGTCATTTTTCTATTCTGTTTCCCTTAAGAAACTAACAGAAAAATCAGATAAAGATGGCTTGTCACTGCCTACATCATGTCCAGTGCTACTACCAATCATAGTAGCTCATACTGTGAACAGGAGCTATGAACCCAGGTCTATACTTTGACCTTTGTCCTACTTGCTACTCATGAGTTGAATCATCTGTGTGTGTGTGTGTGTGTGTGTGTGTGTGTGTGTGCTCTAGGACTCTGAGCCATCTACCATAAGACCTATTCACAAAGTCTGATTCAGGAGTTCACTTCCCTGGGACCTGTGAGCATGAGCCTACCGTATAGATAAGAGTGGACAGAAATTGGAAGAAGAGGGCTCTGAAACTCCAGATGCTGGAATGACTATTATTTTGGGTTGTTTGGCAAAGAGAATAAAGAGACAGATTCCCTTGGCAGTGGTTGCCTGCAGGTCCAGATCATCAGCTCAGCAACAGTTGCCATGATCTACTGGCTGGCTATAGAGCAGGCTAATTAAGAACTGAAGAATGAGAGGGTGGAGGTCATGGAGAGATGGCTCAGCAATTAAGAACAGATATGATACATGTCTTGCAGAGGACCTGAGTATGAATTCCAGCTATATTTAGAAGGCTTACATCCAGTCATCAGTGCTTCAAGCACCTGTTCTTGCATGTACACATGCATAATTAAAAGTATAATAAATCTTTAAATATTTTTTAGAACAGAAGAAGGTAGGCATGTTGTAAAAGAAAGGGAATGCCAATTTTCTATGGATGGGTTGTTTAAAATAACTTGGCTTCTTTTCTGCTCGACAAGGAATATTTTCACAATGCACAAAAGATCCAAAACTTCAAACACATACACACACACACACACACACACACACACACACACACACATACACTTTATATATAAATGAGAAAAAATTACAAAGTCAAGTACCACTTTCCAGTTCAGCCATTGTTACATTTCTGAACCATGTCTTCATACTATCTCTACCTCTTTTTTTTTTTTTTTTTTTTTTTTCCGAGACAGGGTTTCTCTGTGTAGCCCTGGCTGTCCTGGAACTCACTCTGTAGACCAGGCTAGCCTCAAACTCAGAAATCCACCTGCCTCTGCCTCCCAAGTGCTGGGATTAAAGGTGTGTGCCACCACGCCCAGCTCATACTATCTCTTTAATAGCACATAAACATGTACTCAGTGAGAAGGGGATCACACTGCACATAGTTTTATAAATAAATATGTTTTAGTCTGTCTTTCCTGGGCCACACTTCATGTACTGAGCACAGAGTTATGACATGGAGTTAAACAACTGAGCACTTCATTGTCTAATGAGCCGTAGTCTACTGCACTCCTGTCAAGGTTTTGGTTCCCAAGTTTTCTCTGCTATATAAGTCCTTTCTGTGGGCAGTCTCTCAGACCCAAGGTTGTCACCCTTCTCAGACTTTTGGAAACCCCCTTGAAACAGTCCCAATACTGTTTCTCCTCCCTTTAAGGTAAAAATCACAAACAATGGTATTGAGCTTGGCCTTCACTGTGTTCCAGGAGGGAGTCTCATCATTCACCCTACAAGAAGCCTGAGCCATACTGGAACTTTCTAGCAAAGGGCATGGTACACATGACATCTGAACAGATGATTGCACTCATGGGATATAGATGCGTCGGTGGCATCTACACAGGTGATGTCCAAGGCACAGAAGAAGGGAAGGATCTACTCACCAGGAGGGGAAGTGCAGAGCCTGGGTCTGTAGGGAGAGGACCACTGCAGCTGTCTGGGATGAGTAGGCTTCTGTGGGTTCTGAGCAGACAGCTATCCGCTAAAACACACCAAAAAGGAAGCCAAGCCACCTCTGCCTGTGTTGTCACTGGTGGAGTAACCCAGAAGGGTGGGGAGCCACCTGCTGCAGATTCTAGTAACACACATCTATCATTTGCAGCCAGAAATGCAAAGCTAAGGACCACCAGGGTTAAGGATTAACCATCTTCAGTGTGGACAATGTACACACAGAGTCTAAAAGCAAATTGTCTTCCTAGGCCCCTGATACAGGAGCTGGAGACGTGGGGAGTCCTGGTCAGAGGCACACATTTATAAGAACAAGTATATGTGAGGTACCTCTATACTGTTTATCAAGATGTGTCCTTTGAGGCCTTGAGAGACCTGTGTTGCCCAGTTCTATAGCTACTGGCCAAATGTTGCCACTGACATGGAAACTATAATGGGGAACACCTCTGCAGTGACACTCAGCACATGTACCCATGGCTGCTACAGACGACAGATAGTACGGATGCCTAACATTTATGACATGGCAGAGCACTCTGCAAATGCTGTTACCTCAGAAAGCTCTGTATGTGATAAGCAGCTTGGAGCAGATTATGAAGGACCAAGAACACCTTACATTCAGGAAAGTCTTACACATACATTAACATTGACAGCTAAAGTGTCTTTATGAATCACAGATGTTTCAGTAAAGTTTTGAAAAGTCTCAGCATGCAAATGTTATATTTTTTGTAGAAACTCACAGGTGATATCTTGTTAAGGGCCACAGTTATAGTGAAGATTCCCTTTTGTCATCATTTTTTAAAACTCCTTTTTTATATTTAAAATATACAAATCACAGCTCATTCTAGAAGACTAATTTCCTCTTGATGTGTTTAGCATCCTGTGGATTAAGTGCAGTGTTACTCCCAGACATATAGCCCAGCAATCACCCCCTTCTGGTACAGAACAAAGAGATCTTATGATTTGTCCTAATTTATATCTCAGTGGCAAAAGGTTAATAAGCAAAGGAAAGGCTGAAAGACATGAGTAGTGATAATGAAAGATTCAGTTGATTCATCAGCCTCCAGGGAACCATGGTGTGAGTAAGCCAAGAAATTCCCTTCCCTCAACCCACATTCGTGTGCATAAGTAGTGTCTACACTGGTACTACCAGGCTCTGACAGTGTCCAATGCTGTGTCCATTACTGACAGAAAAGAAGGGAACAGAAGAAAGAGTGTGCTACAGTGGCCACCTTTAGACAAAGATATCTGTGAACTTGCTGTTTGCCTTGTGCCTGGAAAGCCTCCTGGAGGGAGAGACTAGAACTGTTAGACTTCCTTCTCAGAGATCTGTCTCTTCACCAGCTTAGAATATCGCAAGCACATCAGAAAGCCAGAAGAGCTTCAAAGAAGGAAGGAAATGGAAGCAGTAAGGAATAAAAGCCAGACCCCTTCCTCCACATGGGCCCCATGGTCTAAGAGAAAGCAAATCTGAAGAGGTCCTGCTCTCACTCACAACTCTCTCCTTGGACATATTGAAGAGGCTGGGGAGTCAGAAAAAGGCAAGGACATCCCAGAGAGAGCTTCTGGATTCTCAAAGGAGCCCAGAGCTACTGAGGTGCCTTTTTAGTTGTCTAGTTTGGTTCATCCCTTGCAAGGAAAGCTCCATCCTTTCAGTGTCTTTGCTGGACTTCTGCATTTGGCCATTAGAATTCAGAACTGGGTGACAGTAGGAGGCTGGTGATCCCCCTTTCATCCTGCCTAAGATGTGCTCTAGAAAGCAGAAGATAGTGTCCTCAGTAACCAGGCCAGATGTTGTACCAGTATCAGATGGTCTCTAGTGAATAACTGGAATCCAGAATTGCTGTCTACAAGTTCCAGTATCTATAACAGAAACTGACGTTGGCCTTGCTGCTGAAGCCAATAAACTCATTTGATCCTCTTTTGCTCCTTCTCATAAACTGTGTTCTGGAGTTGCCTCTAGCAGAAAAGAAAACTGCTTCAGTTCTCTGCTCTCCAGATGCATTGACAGTCTGGCTCTCCTCCTTTAGTATTTACACATATTAGGAAAGTCATACCACAGAAGCACATAGGGGTCTTTGGAAGGACATTGCTGTCTGTCTCCTTTCCACTGATTAAGCTGACCTGAAAGAGAAGGTATACTGATTCAGCAAAGAGCAGTTTGGTGGCAAAGCTCTGCTCAGTGTAGCAGAGAGAGTCCCAAGTTCAAACTCCTATGAGTGTGAAAGGACCCGTCAGTCCCTACTGGTCATAGTGGACAGGGATCAGGCAGAACTTTGGCTATGGTTGTGGCCCAGAATTACATGCCAGGAACTTAAGCATTTTCTGTATATATTAGGGAAAACAGAAGGAGTCAAGTGCAAGTCCTAGGAATTGAGAGGAGAGCTATGAATGCTTCAGCATCAGTAGACACATCCCTAAGCCACACTATCCAGTGTGCAACCACATAGAGTTACAAGAAATAACTCTGAAGTTAGTGGGACTGAGAAACTGGTCTTTAAAAAAAAATTTAAGCCAGGTGTAGTAGTGCAAGCTCTACCTGTCTGATGACTATTCTCTGCCTGATGACTTACTAGATACTTCTAGCACCCCCAGGGCTTCCAACACCTCACTTAGGCCACATCCAATGCTCAGAACACCACTGTCTGCTAACCAACTTCCCTTCATGCCCACGTCCCCTCTAGTAAAGGCACTAAAGATTGCAGCCTCTCAGCAGTCTTGCTGTCTCTGATGAAGCACTTGCCAACCCCTGTGTCACTTAGCCACATGTTTCCAGTCCCTACAGGTTACAGATCCCACTGTTGATGTGCATGTGTACATGTGGTTACTGCCTCTGTCTCTGGCCATTACCTCCAGCCTGGCTTCCCAAACAGAGGCTAGGCAGAGTGGCTAAACCACTTGTTCTCATTTTTTTCTTCCTGCTAATCAAATGGCATGAGGCATTTGAAGAGTCTGGGCATTCTAGGAATGCTAACTACTAGTGAAAGTCAGCCCCAGCTCTGACCTTTTTGGGGAAAGATGGGCTCTCTTCAGTTTCTCTGTCCCAGAGAGAAAAGCCCTGAGTTGTTGGCACCCTAACCTTATTGAGACTGTTGCTAAGGTGGGCACATTAGTGTCTGTAAACAGGTCAGCTAGACCTATATGATCTACCTACATGGTCACAAGCACATTTAAATTTAAGCCAGTCCTAAAGAGATGACATTTTTTAAGACCTCAATTACATGAAATTCTGATTAATGTGAAAAATAAAATAACTGCTCCCAACAGAGGGAGAAACTTGGTAAATCACAAATGAGAAAGACCAATATGGGGTACAGAGAGGAGAAAGAGCCAGAGAAACAGGAGGAGCTGACTACTTCAGGATATAATTTTATTCAAAGCCAGTTATGTGGAAAGGCAAAGTGGGATTTGTGTAACATATCATCATATTTCTTCACTGGTGTTCCCTTTCTTTCTTTCCTTACTTCGTTACTTCCTTCCTTCTTTCAATTTTTGAGACAGGCTCTTACTATATAGCAAAAGATGGTCTTAAACTCACTGTTCCTTCCTCCACCTCCCCAGGGATTACTGGTATGGGCCACCACACCCATTACTGAGTTTGTTCCACTTTCAGAAGATCACTGGCAGCTGTGTCTGAAGCAACAGAAAATTAAAAACACAACCCCCAGGTTTCACCGCAGATACTAGAAGCAAGTAGGTGAATTATAGCTCTTTGTGGCTACCCAAAGGCATAGATGCCACTGGCAGCCTAGGCTGCAGCTGTCTCTTCACTGAACCTGTGAGGAGGCATGGGTGTCTTCAGGAGCTTGCATCTCTGCAAGGGAAGCTAGGAACATTCACAATGAGGAAGCTAATTGTTCAGTGAGATCTGGGGGTGGTAAATAATTTTATTTATAACTTGGCATGTCTTTCCCTGACACCAACACAGCCTTCTCCCTCAGCACTGGCCTGCTGCTTTGTCAATATTAACTGATTGGTTTCATGGTGCTGCGTCTCTTTCTGCGTAGATTTAAAAGAAAGGCCTTTTGAAAAGTTTGCAAGTTCCTTCGGTATATTTACAAAAGCTCTGTTCATTCTGTTAACTTTTCAACCTTCATATTGTTTATCTTCTTAATATTAGCAGTTTTACGTGGTTTTTTTTTTTAACCTTGAAGGATTTTTGGCTGGCTAAGTGAAATACATTCCTGAACTTCTTCCATTTTAATTTGTTTTTGGCCATTGTCAAACTTTGGGAAGTTCATGAAACTGCTCAGGTTCCCAGTGATGCCCAGGTTTTTTGTTTGTTTGTTTGTTTGGTTGGTTGGTTGGTTGGTTGGTTGATTTTTCAGTACAGGGTTTCTCTGTGTGGACCAGGATGGCCTCAAACTCATAGTGATCATCCTGCCTCTGCCTCTCAAGTGCTGGGGTTAAAGGCATGCACTACCACTGTCCAGCTTTGTTTATTTTTATTTTAATGATATCCAGTTTCTCAGTGATTTCTCTCCTGAACAGTTCCTTTGGTGTTCTATCTACAGAGTTGTCTCAATCACAAGGCCATGGGCTTTTCTTTTGTGCTGTCAAATGACTTTTGTGGTTTTGCATTTTACATTTATATTTATAATCTATTTTAAATTTTTGAGAAAGGTCCAGTTTCCATTTCTGAACTCACTGTGGGTATGGATATTTAATTAATTAGTACCAAGTGCTGAAAGGCCATATTTTCTTTGGTACTGCCTCTAATCCTTTGTCAGAGACCAGTGGGCTCTATTTCTGTAGATCTAACTCAGGGCTCTCTGTTTCTGTTCCCTGGATCTACATTTTCTGTTCTTTTGCCAACATCGTACTGCCTTTATTACTTAAAATTTACCTTAAAATTATTTGCTAGGCTTTTAATACTCAGGAGCTTTTAAAAATGAAAAAGAACACAATTATATACTTGCTTACATTCTATAAATAAAAACTAGACATCCCTTATCTATCCCACAGCCTCAACCTTTTTTCCATGGTGCCAACTTGTAGGGATTTCTGCAAACATCAGTACTGGCAGAGAAACAATCTGTGTAAAGCAAGAAGGAAATCTGGTTCAATATGACTGAATTAGTTGGTGTTGGGTCAAACTTCTAGAGTCTGACTATGAACAGTTTATTTTATTCATAGACATGTTTACATTGAAACTCTTTAGAAAGTACATACGGCATCTTCCATAAGGTCAGTTCTATTGATTCAGAAACAATGCTCAAGGTAAGGGTCTAGAAAGAATAACAGCAGTAAAACTAATGGCCTGTGGGTGTCAAACTGGTCTGCTCCTACCTAAGATAATACAGAGATCACCTAGGCTTTTATAAAGTACGAGTGACATCTCCCACAGGAATGGATTGTACTGACTGAGAAGCAATGCTCGAGGTCTAGGTAGGAAGAGTCTAGGATAAACAAACCTAATAGGGGAATTCTGGTGAGGCCTGACCCTACATATCACAAAGACCACCAGGTTATAAATTACATCCATCCCCAGCTTTCCTGGTGGAAAACAAGTAAACATCTCCTTTCTTTGAAGTGACAAGCATCTGTGTCTAGCATTCCTGGTTTCCCTAGTATCTCTCTATGAGCACAAGGACCTCATGCCCTCTACACTAACCTTTGTAGCTCTACCCAACCTTGTGGTGTGTGACCATTTGCTCAAAAGTTAAAAGTTCAATGGCTAGTCTTTTTTTTTTTTTAAGTCAGAAAATTTCCACAGCATCAAAACAGTGTGTCAAAATGTCCTCAGCCTCAAAAAGGCCACATCAAAGCAACCACATAAAGATCTCCAGTCCTGCAAAGAAAACCAAAGTGGAGCTTCTTGGTGGGGACTGCAGGCAGAGGCCTCTTCTAGAACATTTTCTCTCAGTCTCACGGTTGCTAAGCCCACAGTACCAAAAGCATCTTCCGAGCGGGTGATACACTGGGATCTCAGACCCCAGTCTTTCAGTTTTCACACTGCATGGGGACCTTAGCTGGTAACAATGTTTCTACATTTCAAAATTCCTGAGTATATTTTAACTGTTCTCAGCACACAGAATGGGTAAGGTATTTAACTAATTAGATTTAATCTAATATCTTTGCGTGTATATAGTGCATTCCTATATTTAAGCATCACATCCCACTACACAAATGCCTACAACTATTGTTAGTCAAAAAATTATACAAAAAATAAACTATGCTTTAAGAAAGAAAGACCCTGGGTGCTGGTGAGATGGCTCAGCGGGTAAGAGCACCCGACTGCTCTTCCGAAGGTGATAAGTTCAAATCCCAGCAACCACATGGTGGCTCACAACCATCCGATCTGGCTCCCTCTTCTGGAGTGTCTGAAGACAGCTACAGTGTACTTACATATAAAATAAAATAAATCTTTAAGAGAAGAAGAAGAAGAAGAAGAAAGAAAGAAAGAAAGAAAGAAAGAAAGAAAGAAAGAAAGAAAGACCCTATCATGAAATTAATCTTGTTTGTGGGGTTAGAAATAGCCCAGTTTTCATATTAACCACATTTGGAGTAACCAGAAAAACATCAAGTAGACTTCCTATTGAGTTGTATGGCAGGATTGAGATCAGGAGCCTTTGAGCATCTCATGGAGTTTCCTTAATTCACATAAGAGTGGCAACTTGGATTCAAATATAAGTGTGACTAATTTTAGAAGTCCAATTCTTTTCCCTTTTCCTTCCTACTTGTAATTCACACCCTTCAAGAAAACTGTTCCACAAATTTAGATGTTCATGTTAGGGTGTTCCTTCATTCACTGGCCAAAAGAGAAGAAGAATATAAAGTTCTCTTCTCTAGGTCAAACAGAAACAGCAAGCAACATTAGTGTTGTATCTCACAACTTGTTAAATACTCTACCCATGTATGTAATCTTTACAGTCATGGAAGGCCAATGTCATCCTTGTCCTCACACCTTAAGATAATGAGAGTGACACCTGAAGAAGTAAAAGCTCTATTCACAGCTAGTAAGTGGTGGAGCCAAGGTTGGAATCTAGACCTAATTCAAATCCCAGCTCTTCTTTTGTCATCTTGGTGACAGAGCCCATTCCTTCCCAACACAGCAATACATTAGCATGTATAAGTGTGTTTATTCACTCATTCATTTACCCAACACTGAGTGAGAAGTTACTATGCCCAGACTATTCTAAATTCTCAGAATATTGGAACAAACCAGAGAAGAGCAGATCCTAGCAAAGCTCACATTTAAAGAGATGATGGGAAAATACTGATAAGGGCTCTGGTCATACTGATAAGGAAGCAGATTGTATCAGTCCTTGCTGCATAACAAACTACTACAAAAACAAAACAACTCACTTAAAACAATCATTTATTTTACTTACAGTCCTGTAAGTGATCCCTAAGCTGGGCTCAGCTGGATGACCCCTTTGGTCTTGCTATCCCAGGTGTTTATGGTCAGCTACAAAGCTAACTAATGGTAACTGTTTAAGACTTCACTCTGGTTCACCCTGTCTCCTATCTGTCAGCTTGCTAACCTGTGCTTGTACACACAGTGATACACATGTTATACAGGGGGTAGAAATATAAAAAGAAACTCAACATCTGAGCTCTGAACTGGCACAGCATCGCTTTTGTCAAATGGTATGGGTCAGTGGAAGTCATGAGATTAGTCCAGATTCAAGGTATAGAGAAATGACTACCTCTCAAGGGGAAACTTGTACGGTAAACAGTGTTAGATGATTTCTGAGGCAGCTTAAAGAGACAAGAAGCAGAAAGTCCAGTATTACTTCATCAGAAGAGACTATTAATTTTAAACAGTGAGAGGCAGACACAGCTGGGTATGGGGGTATCTGCTAAAGGAGGAGACTCTTGGGGTTTATAAAGGTTTGGGCAATGCAACTGCTGTGGCTACATGCAAGTCTGTAGTTTTTCCCTCCTAGAGTAGTTTGTTCAGACAAGGCCATTTTATCTTTAGAAACTACCTTATCCTGGATATCAGGAGGTAAGTTATTTGAGGTGACTATGTTTGTCAATGGCACTGATAGGTATTGCTTTGGAGTTTCAATATAGTGTCTTAATCAGGGTCTGGCAGATCTTGTTCAAGTTATGTTCCAACAATAAGGAGACTACTAATTGGAGTCAATGACCCTAGTGTGTGATTTGACATAATGACCCTGCATGGTATTATAGAAGTTGGTTGGTTGGTAGGAAGGAAGTGGGACAGAGCTGCTTCAGATGGAAAACAGGGACAGCCTCTCTGTGGAGGTGACACTTATGCTCAGAATTAAGTATGAGAAGGAAAAGCCATGCTATGAAAGGACAGGAAAGAATATCTCCTAGGATTAAGTTATAATAAAAGATCCGGTTCTTACAGCAAAAAGCTCCTGCATGCCCAAAATAAATAAATCTTTAAAAAGAGAGAAAGAGAAGAACTTTTTTGTTTGCTTGTTTGTTTTTGATTGATTGAGTAAATTTAGGGGGAAATGTAACAGGATCAGAGGTAGAAATCCTTCCAAAGGAAAGAGGATTTCATAGATGTCTATTACAGGGACTGGGAGAAATGGTATTTTTTAAAAAGCTTTAAAAATAAGAGTTATCTATTTTATTTTATGTGTATAAGTGTTTTGTCTGCATGTATAGCTGTACAGCATGTGAGTGCCTGGTGCCTACGAAGACCAGAAGAACATCAGATTCCTTGGAACTGGTGTTACACATGGCTGTGAGCTGCCATTGGATGATAGAAACTGAACCCTGATGATCTGGAAGAGCAGCCAGTGTTCTTAAGGGCTGAGTCATCTTTCTAGTCTCAGAAGTGGTACTTTGGGAAAGAAAAACAATTAGAAATGTCAGGAAAAACAAAAGGCTGTATAAGTAATGAATTTTCATAACTACCTGTTATATGACTCTGCAATAAACAACTTTAGTGTCACTATAAACTATTCATTGGTACTGATAAAAATGCAAAAACTACATTGTAAAGATAGGAAATGAGGCCATGTAAGAATTAGATCACTTGTTTTCTCAAGGAGTAACAAAATCAAGCCAGGCTTTGACGTTCCTATCTGTAGTACCATGTTCTTGGGAGGCTGTGGTAGAAGAATCTCCTGAGTCCTGGAGTTCAAGATAAGTCTGGAAAATAGATTGTGATTTCATCTCAAGAATGTCTAAAAATGACCCAAAGCCTTCCGATGTAAGAAATATAAAGTGTGCCCCACAGCTGCTTCACTGTGTCTGCTTCTCCTGAATGGACCCTTAGCTTAGGGTAGGGGAGAAGAGAACAGGCCCTTACCTTAGGGTAGGGAGCCATTTCAAGGACACCCAGCTTTACTACAAACACTGCTCCTCATCTCATCTGCAAATGTAACTGTTGAAGAGTTTGATCTGAGTCTGTTTCCCTCCTCTCAACAGCAGGAGACCTAAGACCACGGGCACAGCTGCCTTCTCGAGCTCCTGAATTAAAGGTTTCTCAGGCAAGTAATCACTTGACAATTCTCAAAGCACATTCCCTGGGTCAACAGCAACCAAAGAAGTATCACCTAGAGACTGTCAGTACTGTGATGCTTCAGACACTGATGACCTAGGCTTTCACAGACCCTGCAGGAAAGTGAAGCCCCTTGGTTATCACTAAGTGGGTATGTTTCAGATCTCACCTGGGGCTCCTCAGTGATAGGCTCAGCCTGCTAGCTGCTTCCATGCAGGTGCAGACATCACCTAAGTCACATCTATTTCCTAGACTAGCAAGAGACTGCTTAGGCCAGTCTGAAGTCAAATAAAACAGAATTTTAAATCAGCTATGTCACACATAGATCTTTTTTCTACCATATATCCCTATTGGCTCCAGGGCCCTGTGGACAAGTCGACATGTATCAGAACTATCACTGAAATAATGGCTCCCCTGTCATGGTTCTCCTTTCTCCTTGGCCCTTAGCACTATGCTACAATTCTCTCAAACCCCCAGCCCTCATCTTCTCCCTGAGAGATGTGATGCTGAGATAAGCTGAGCTGTGGTTGAGCGTGGTTCACCCTGGCCCTGGGCCCCCCGCTACCACCTGGCTGCCTTTTTTTTTTTTCTCTGTACCAGAGCATGATGAGCCCCTCAGATAACTTTAGGCGGGGGCCAAGAGCTTATGTCATTTCCTTAAACAGGCAACAGACAAACACTAGCCTAAATTCCAAACTCCATATTCCTATAGGAGAGACCCCCCTCAAAATAGAATAAAGTTTTGTGCAGGACATGAAGGTAGAGTTCAGAGGCAGGAACCTGCCCCAATGGTAATCAAGCATGTGGTAGACTTACTGGCTTCTCTTTCATCTTTGCCTTTTCAGTCTTGGGGGCTTCATTCCACTTGCTAAAGGTGTGTGGGTGTTAAAGTCACGCTATGGAAACAAAACATGCACAAACACACGCCACAGATTTTCTTTTCTCCTTCTACGTGAACAATGTTTTTGTGACTTTCTAGTTCTGTAGGTTGCTGCCTGCTCTTCACAATTTCTATTAGAAAAGAAACTCAATTCCCACCAACAAAAAAAAGTAGAAGAATATCCAAATTTTAAAATGTGCAAAAGTATGAACAGTTTCTGAGCAGGAAAAGAAAAATATCTGAAGATTAATAATTTGGGGGCTGGGCAGATGGCTTAGTGAGTAAACCTCTTTATATGCAAGTGTGAGGACCTGAGGTAAAATCCCCAGCACCCATGTGAATGGCAGACATGTGTTGGCTCTTCTATAATCTCAGGACTCAGGAATCGGAGACAGAAGATCCCAAGGGTAAGCTGGTTAGCTGAATCAGTAAGTTCTGGGTTCAAATGAGGGATCCTGCCTCGATATATGAAGTGAAAAGTAGCCAAGACATTCATGTCAATTTCATGTCAATTTCATGTCAATTTCAAGCTTCCACATCCACACTCACACACGTGGGTGCACACCTGCACACACACATGTGAACATGCAGACACTCATCACACACACACAACACAAGTAATAATGATGAAAGTAGACATGCATGTTCAACAAGGATAATATTTTCATCTTTGTAATACGTACTTGTTTTGAGCTTAGTAGTAAATATTGGGGGTGAGGAATCAAGTACTCTCACCTATTCCTGAGAATGTGAAAATTGGTCCTGCCACATTGAGAAGGACTATGACAACATCTGTTAAGATGTAAAGTTGTTCACCCTTGGCTCACAGAATTTTACTAGCTTCACATGGATGGCAGCAACCTTGCACATGTTGCTGATGATGGAATATCACCAGGAGAGGGTTACATACAGCATAGTACATTCCTCCTGTGGAAATGCCATTAAGCAGTAAACAAGATGATGACGGTCAACTTATACAAATATGGAAAGATCCCTATGGCTCTGAATAATCAAAACAACTTGCATATCATATGCTTAATGAGCTAGCATTGTCAATTGCAAAGTCAAACTGAGAATATATGTGTTGGAATTTCTTTTCCTATTGCTGTACCCTGACAAGAGCCACTTTAAAAAGAAAGTATTTTTTCTGGCTCACAGTTCAAGGTGAAGTCCATCATGGTAAAAAAGGTGACAGGAACTTGAAACATCTGGTCACACCAAATTCATTATGCAGAGAAGACAGCAATGAACGAATGCATGGTATGCTAATGATCAAGACAATTCCCACATTTATACAATCCAGGATTCAGGAAACGGTGCTTCCCACTACTGGGATTTGTCTTCCTACATCAGTTAACATCTCCAACACACAGGTGTGTTCAGAGGACCATCTTGCAGGTGATTCTAGAGCTTGCCAAGTTCACACTAATACAAACTACCATAATATGTTTGTTTATAATGGTACACAAAAGGCTTTGAGAAGGCTTTAAACCAAATGGCTACAATGTTTACCTCCAGGAAGAGTCATGGTGGTGGTGAAAGGCAGTTAAGGAAGAGTTTGGCTTTGCAGTTGCCGATATTTCACTATGAAAGAGTTCTGAGAAACAAACTGCAAAACTGTGTGGGCAGTAGGGGATGTTCAACACAATAAGCATTTAAAGATTCTAATGAGTTCTCTATCTGCTGACCAACATCACAAAATCTTGAATTTGTTTTAAATATTAAGTAGACTTTGTTCTAAGGAAGTTGTTATAAAAAAACATCTTGTTTGTTAATCTGTCTTTATTTATTAGATTATTAAGAACAAAGATCAGTTCTTTGCACCCAACCCCCGCCACACACACACATGACTCAGAGACTGTAACTCATCCTGGTGATGTGATTTCCACCTGCTACCTTTCAGGATGTCTAAACCACATTCAAGCCTGGATGATCTGCTGATAGCTTAGTTTCCAAACTTCCGTGCCAGCCGACTGTCAACTCATAATTTTAGAGCCGATGAAACCCAGAGACACCTGACTTGATGGTGGGGCCTGGACTGTGGGTGGCACCTGACAACAGGCACTTGGCTTCCTGACCCCAAACCGCACAGTTTCTGCCTGGCCTTGTGAGTATCCTAGTCACATGCCATCTTGTCACTACTGCCAGGCTGAGCCTCAGAACAGGTGCTAGTCATCAGTGAGGCTGGTTCACCAAAGCCATCTCAAAGGACATGTTTGTTACAGCATCCTAATTCATACACCTCACTGCTGCTTAATGCAAAGATAGGGAGATTTGGAGAAGCCACAAAGCCATGTCTAGGAGTGTTGGAGAATTGATGAGCTTGGAAGAAACAAATGACAACCCTGGAGGAAATGGCTTTAACCACCGGTTATATGATAACATAAATGCCACCCCAAGCTCTCCCAGATCTCAGAGTGATCTCTTTTCTCTGACCTAACCTTTTTTTTCTTTCAATAAGATGGAGACTTTGTGACTCTCAAGTGATAGAACTTACATTCTCTGCCAAACTATCCCCAGACTTTACCCTCATTGCTTTCAGGCACCATCCCCCAAAAGGAATGTTTATCAAAGATATTGGCAATTGCAGGCTCAACACCAGTTGCATTTCTATTGAATGTCAAGAGGGGCTGGGTCATATCCTAGGCAGGGGAGGACAGAACTTGGCAGCCCAGCATAGCATACAACCAATTATTCATTGAGACATTGACTGAACACAAAAGTACAAAAACAGGGACCAAGAGGCACTTCAGACTTAGCATGGCAGACATAGATTCTTCCATATCTTATTCTCAAAAGTGGTCTAGAAACCCCAACAACAAAGCCGGGCGTGCCATTAATCCCAGCACTCGGGAAGCAGAGGCAGGCAGATTTCTGAGTTCGAGGCCAGCCTGTTCTACAAAGTGAGTTCCAGGACAGCCAGAGCTATACAGAGAAACCCTGTCTCAAAGAAAAAAAAAAAGAAAGAAGAAAAAAAAGAAGAAGAAACCCCAACAAGATGGTGTGTATGTCACATAATTGAGAGAAAGCTTCCCAGGACAATCGACTGTGAGAGAAGGTGAAGGCCTGTGTAGCCTCACAGCACAGGACTGTTTGGCCAGCATCCTCCATCCTAAGTAGTGCCAGCATTGCCCGCCAGTAGTGGCCTCTCTGCCCAGCCCCCACCTTCCTGAACATCCCTCTTTCCACACACTTTCAAAGTACACACTTTTTGTGTACTTTGTCACATAAGACCTGTTGGCCTGAGCCCTCTGCCTCTTTGTCACATAAGACCTGCTAGCCTGAGCCCTCTGCCTCTTCTCAGTGGCTGTGTCTCTTTGCCCTGGCCTCCTGTGTATTTGGTTCTGATAAAACTTTTTAAAAACTCAAATTCTGAGTTGACCAATGTTGGGCAGGGCCTGACTCTCCCTTTCCAGTAAAAGCATCCAGGCAACTCCCATGATGTTGGACTAGAACCATGCTGAGCAGCAAGACAGCTGGAATGAGGCCTACCTCAAAGTAGCCCTCCTAAACAGAGAAGGGTTCTAAGGACTTAATGAGACTGAAAACAACACCTAGCCATCCTGAAATACAAAGGAAAATGTTCTCTGTTGTTGTTATTTATGTTGTATAGATTAGATTATGTACTGTGGATTCAGAGAGAACCAGGTATATCCTTCTCAGCATTAACTAAATAGGAGTTTGGGCTAGTTGCTCCTTTGTTTATCTATAAAAGAAAATTTTACCCTTTAAGCTGTACTTGAAATTTTTCTGAGTCTATGCATATAGTTATATATTCATATTCATCTTTCTCCCTGGTAATAAACAATAGTTTTTCTCCCTACCCACCTCTCTGTGTGTCTCTGTCTGTCTTTCTCTCACCTCTCTCTCTTTCCCTCTGTTTATGTGTCTGTCTGTCTGTCTGTCTGTCTGTCTGTCTAGCTCATCACACATTTCTGGTAAGTGTGAGAATCTGAAGTTGGCTGCTAATTCAGATGTTTTCTAAGGCTGTCAGAACTTCTAGGGGAGCCAGAATGATTTATGGTTTGCCACCACCATGCTGTAAGGATAGTGGTTTCTAGCAAGTTTCACTTGTGCAGCCCTGAACTTCAGCAGAAAGCTGGGGGAAATCCACTTGAGAAAAAAAAACTGTCCCTCCCTCCCCACCCTTCATCTCCACAGCTCTTCAGGGCACTGTGTGAAGTCCATCCACTCACAGGGTTGACATTTATCTCAGGCTATGTTTTCTAAAGCAGTAAGAACAACACTAACGTTCAAATCTTATCATTTACATTTCAACCCATCTGTATAATTTTTCAAGTACAGCTGATAGACAAGTTGATGCAGCAGGTTCCCAGATGAAAAAAATCTTGAATAAGAGTATTTTAGAGGGATAGTTAGCATCTGCCTTTTCAAGGGATTTTTTAAATTTTTATTTGTTCTCATATTATTTCAAATTTTAAATATATATCATTTTTTCAGGTCCTTCAACCCTCCTAACTTCTGTGTCCATTCAACCACTGATTTGATTCTATCAATCACAGTTCAGGTTCTATTCTAACTTTTATTAATTTATTTATTTATTTATTTAGTTATTTATCTTATTGTTTATGTTTTGTTTTTTGGGGGACAGATCTGGATATATATCTGACATTCAATTCAGGTCTTTGTGTGGACATGTGCTTCTTTCCCAGATAAAAATGTAGTAGTGGAGAAATTGGGACCTATAGTGACTTTATTTAACTTTTTGAAAAACTGCTGTTTTCAGATGACTGTCTACCAGGAGGGGATGGATTTCTTTCTGTTGTTAAAATTTTTCATAGGGACTAAATAAATACATAAAAGAATCCCCAAATATAGAAATGTGCAAATAATAAAAATGTTAAGTACTTTTTAGTAGTCCATCTTCCTTCTAGTTCCTCATATACTTTAGAGTTTGGTGTGTGTCCCCCTTTACTTTATATGTTAAGGTCACATGTATGTATGTATGTATGTATGTATGTATGTATGTATGTAAACAGAATCCCATGAGCTCTGTGGCTCTAATGCTGGCTTTACTCACTAGACAATGAGACAATGAGATCTTTCCTGTCCAGGACTTATACTTTTCCCTCAATGTCTGAATTGCTCCTGAGATCCCCACTTGAGTACTCAAAAGGGAAAGGTGGAGTGTGGGGTTCTATATACATGTGTGCATTCAGAGGCCAAAGGGAAAGGTGGAGTATGGGGTGGGGTTCTATATACATGTGTGCATTCAGAGGCCAAAGGATGTTGGGTGCCATCTTATTCCTTTGAGACTGGTGTTTCCCGTTGACCCTGGAGTTTATGGAAATTGCTGGGTTTTCCTTCTCTCTCTCTCTCTCTTTCTCTCTCTCTCTCTCTCTCTCTCCTGAACTGCCCACTCCTGGCTTTTGCACACTCCTGGCTTTTGCGTGAGTGCTTAGGCATCTGGACTTGGGCTCCATGCTTACTCAGCGAGCACTTGCTCAGTTTCCCCATCTCTGAAGAAATATTTCTCAACATATTCTGGGTCACTTTCCCACCTTGAGAAACCAGTCTTTTCAGAATTTTCAGCTGACATGAGGATCTGGAAAGCTACTTTTTCCTTCTGGTAGTCTGTGAGAAGCCACGGCTATCTTTTTGGAGCACTACAGGCCTCCCCAGCCTCTGCTGAGTGAGCCACATGGAACAGCCAAACACCTTGCCCGAGGTCTGGGCTTCTTTCTGCAAGTCCCACCAGTGAGAACAAAGTCACCTTTTCAGGCCAACTATAAGTCCCTTACTTGGTAAGGAAGAAGCTCTCAGAGGATTAGTCATTCTGAAAAGGGCAAAAGGGCTTCACCTCTTCACCTCTCGGCTTTGAAGATGAGTAAACTGAAGAGTCCTTATTGTGTCAGTACATTTACCACATGTGCCAATGTGGTGAGAGAACCCACTGTCTTATGTTAAAGAGACAGCAATATCACCCCACTCGGTCAACACAACGGCTTTTTCTGTCTCTTTGTATTCATTTTTTTTTTCATTTTTAAAAAATTAACAGTGCTCCTAGGGAGACATTAAATGACACTTCTTTACCCTTTAGCAAGTCACAAGGCTGAATTACCTGCCTTACATAGGAGAGGGCTGTGTTCCAACAGAGTTGGATGTCCTGCACTGAACATGTTGTCATGAACGCATTTTTGCATTACTAAAGACTAACTCAGATGATAACTTCAACCCAAATTTTAACTGTCAGCAGCTTACAGAACTTCACATAGACATGTGATTTGTTTAACCATTCCCTCGTGGTGACAGATTTATACTAGTCAATGAAGATTTTAGGTAAGTGCAAAAGTTATTTCTGTAAACCATTCATGGTAATAGGTGGAAATTATGTTCTGATGGCAACATTGCAATGAAGACATGCATTGTGCCCCCTTAACTTATCTTCCTACAATGACACCTTTCTTGTTATTTTGAACTCAATACGTTATGCCACCCTCTTTTTACTCTTACTCTCAGACTTTAACCTTCAAAAAACATGGACTTTGTGCTCAGTACTTAAATTCATATTGCCTTTAGTCCCTGACAACTGTTGTAGATTGAACATCTAGGCACAGCTCATCCCCATGGTGGCCTAGATGTCACAGTCCATTTCAAATGTATGTCTAGCCATGTGATGTTTGCAAAAAAAAGTAAGCTAGAGACATTGTGTTATTCCCCTAACACTTTAAAATGCATTTATAAAAACAACTTTATTATTTAGCAAAACAACTTTCAAATGTAAACTTAAAAATTATATTTAATCATCATCTAATAGCCAACATATTATTTGAATTCTCCAGGCATCCTTTCTAGCTTTTTTGTCCAAACTAGGAACCAATCCCCAACCCATTGCTCCTGGATGTTTTGTCTGTTCTTTTTCTTTTCCTTCCTTCCTTCCTCCCTTCCTTCCTTCCTCCCTTCCTTCCTCCCTTCCTTCCGTTTTATTTTTTCAACAGTAGAGATTAAACCCTGGGCCTTGCACATGCTAAGAAAACTCTCTAATACTGAACTATATTCCCAGGCCCCTCTCTCATCTTTTAGTCTGGACTCTAGTGTCTTTCCTAAAAATATATTCTTATTGCAGCCACTGGGTTAGTGGCTATGGAGGCCCCTGCTTTGTTAACTGGTGTGTCCTTTAGTAGGTTTCTCTTCCCTATATTTCCTAGATGTTTCACCTACAGATTAATTATCTCCCAACTAAGCATCTTTGACGAGATTGAATCTCGGGTGATGCTCAGCACAGAGTGCACCACTCCACTGCTGCCTTAGGATGAGCGCAGCCTGATGATGGTTACACATCATGCTTGTGTTACTTTGGCACCATATTGTATGTCCAGATTTCAAGCAACTTATAGTCCTTTTCCGGGTCCAGTTTCCTATTAGCTGGTACAAGGACCTGATGCTACAAACCAGTTATCCTTCTTTTATAGTCCTTTTCCGGGTCCAGTTTCCTATTAGCTGGTACAAGGACCTGATGCTACAAACCAGTTATCCTTCTTTTATAGTCCTTTTCCGGGTCCAGTTTCCTATTAGCTGGTACAAGGACCTGATGCTATAAACCAGTTATCCTTCTTTTATAGCTGGAATTCTGCAGAACAAAACTTGCTCTTGTCCACTGAGGCTTTTCATTTACCTTGAAATATAGTTCCTGGTATGCACCTGGAACTGACCTTGTGCCACAGTGCCCAGAACTGATCCTGTGCCACAGTGCTCCATACCCAAATACCGCTGAGAAAGAGAGCTGGTCTCCCAGAAATGTAGACAAGCCTCTGAGCTCAGGTAAGACCACCACTTCTGCTCAAAGAGACCTGCTCAGAACCCTCTGGACACAGGAACTGAGGAGCAGCCTGGGACAGGATAGTACCAGTTTCCATCTGTGCCCTGAATTGACCCTAAGCCACAACTCTCCATACCCAAATACTGCCTAGAAAGAGCTAGTCTCCAAGGAGGGCCAACACACCTGTAAACACAGGTAAGAGCACCACTTCTGTTCAAATTCCTAGCCCAAGAGGGACCTGCCCAGAGCCATCAGGACACAGGAACTAAGGAACAGCTGGGGACAGGATCCTTCTGGTTTGTCTGCACTCCAGAACTGACCCTGTGCCACAGCTCTCCATACCTAAATTCTTCCCAGATAGAACTGGTAACCCAGGAGTACTGATACACAGGCTTGCAGGAGGGACAAGACACAGCCAGAGTCAGCAAGACCAGCTAATATGAGAGAAAAGCAGATGGCGAAAAGCAAGGGCAAGAATCTAAGCAACAGAAACCAAGGCTACTTGGCATCATCAGAACCCAGTTCTCCCACCACAGGGATCTCTGGATATCCAAGAATAATAAAAGACCCAGGATAGCAAAAACTATTTTTAACAATAAAGAACTTCTGGGGGAATCACCATTCTTTACCTCAAGCTGTACTATAGAGCAATAGTGATAAAAACTGCATGGTATTGGTACAGTGGCAGCCAGGTAGATCAACGAAATAGAATTGAAGACCCAGAAATGAATCCACAAACCTATAGTCATTTGATCTTTGACAAAGGAGCTAAAACCATCCAGTGGAAAAATGACAGAATTTTCAACAAATAGTTCTGGTTCAACTGTCAGTTAGCATGTAGAAGAATGCAAATTGATCCATTCTTATCTCTTTGTACAAAGCTCTAGTCTAAGTGGATCAAGGAACTCCACATAAAACCAGAGACACTGAAACTTATAGAGGAGAAAGTGGGGAAAAGCCTCGAAGATGTGGGCACAAGGGCAAAGTTCCTGAACAGAACTCCAATGGTTTATGCTCCAAGATCAAGAATCAACAAATGGGACCTCATAAAATTGCAAAGCTTCTATAAAGCAAAGGACACTGTCAATAGGACAAAACAGCAACCAACAAATTGGAAAAAGATCTTTACTAATCCTATACCTAATAGAGGGCTAATATCTAATATATACAAAGAACTCAAGAAGTTAGACTCCAGAGAACCAAATAACCCTATTAAAAATGGGGAACAGAGCTAAACAGAATTCTCAACTGAAGAAACTTGAATGGCTGAGAAGCACCTAAAAAAAATGTTCAACATCCTTAGTCACCAGGGAAATGCTAACCAAAACAACCCTGAGTTTCCACCTCAAACCAGTCAGAATGGCTAAGATGAAAATCTCAGGTGACAGCAGATGCTGCCAAGGATGTGGAGAAAGAGGGACACTCCTCCATTGTTGGTGGGATTGCAAGCTGGTACAACCACTCTGGAAATCTATCTGGTGGTTCCTCAGAAAACTGGACATAGTATTACCTGAGGACTCAGCTATACCACTCCTGGGCATATACCCACAAGATGAAGGCAGATTTCTGAGTTTGAGGCCAGCCTGGGCTACAGTGAGTTCCAGGACAGCTAGGGCTACACAGAGAAACCCTGTTTTGAAAAACAAACAAACAAACAAACAAAAAAAGATGCTCCAACATGTAATAAGGACACATGTTCCACTATGTTTATAACAGCCATGTTTATAATAGCCAGAAGCTGGAAACAACCCAGATGTGCCTCAACAGAGGAATGAATACAGAAAATGCGGTACATTTACACAATGGAGTACTATTCAGCTATTAAAATCAATGACTTCATGAAATTCGCAGGCAAATGGATGCATCTGGAGGATATCATCCTGAGTGAAGTAACCCAATCACAAAAGAACACACATGATATGCACTCAGTGATAAGTGGATAGTAGCCCAGAAACTTAGAATACCCAAGATACAATTTACAAAACATATGAAACTCAAGAAGGAAGACCAAAATGTAGATACTCAGTTCCTTCTTAGAATGAGGAACAAAATACACATGGAAGGAGTTAAAGAGACAAATTTCAGAGCTGAGACAGTAGAAAGGACCATCCAGAGACTGCCCCACCTGGGAATCCATCCCATATAAAACCACCAAACTCAGACAATATTGCATATGCCAGCAAGATTTTGCTGACAGAACCCTGATAGCTGTCTCTTGTGAGGCTATGCCAGTGTCTGGCAAATACAGAAGTGGATGCTCACGGTCATCTATTGGATGAAACACAGGTCCCCTAAAGAAGGAGCTAGAGAAAGTAACCAAGGAGCTAAAGGAGTCGGCAACCCTATAGGAGGATCAACAATATGAACTAATCAGTACCCCACAGAACTGTGTCTCTAGTTGCATATGTAACAGAGGATGGCCTAGTTGGCCATCAATGGGAGAAGAGGCCCTTGGTCTTGTGAAGATCATATGCCCCAGTATAGGGGCATGCCAGGGCCAGGAAGCAGGAGTGGGTGGGTTGAGGAGCAGGACAGGATGAGGGTATAGGGGACTTTGGGGATTGAAACGCAAATGAAGAAAATATCTAAAAAAAAAAAAAAAAAAGAGAACTTCAGACCAATTTCCCTTATGAATATTGATACAAAAATACTCAATAAAATTCTTGCAAACCAAATCCAAGAACACATCAAAATGGTCATCCATCATTATCAAGTAGGCTTCATCCCAGGGATGCAGGGATGGTTTAATATATGGAAATCCATCAACGTAGCCCACTATATAAACAAACTCAAAGACAAAAACCACACAATCTTCTCATTAGATGCTGAGAAAGCATTTGACAAAATCCAACACCCATTCATGATAAAAGTCTTGGAAAGATCAGGAATTCAAGGCCCATCCCTAAATATAATAAAAGCAATATACAGCAAACCAGTATCCAACATCGAACTAAATGGAGAGAAACTTGAAACAGTCTCACTAAAATCAGGGACTACACAAAGCTGCCCACTTTCTCCCTACCTATTCAATATAGTACTCGAAGTCCTAGCTAGAGCAATTAAACAACAAAAGGAGATCAAGGTGATACAAATTGGAAAGGAAGGAGTCAAAATATCACTATTTGCAGATGATATGATAGTATATATAAGTGACCCTAAAAATTCCAAGGAACTCCTAAACCTGATAAACAGCTTCAGTGCAGTAGCTGGATATAAAATTAACTCAAACAAATCAGTGGCCTTTCTCTACACAGAGGATAAGCAGGCTGAGAAAGAAATTAGTGAAACAACACCCTTCACAACGGTCACAAATAATATAAAATACCTTGTTGTGATTCTAACTAAGGATGGAAAGGAACTGTGTGAAAATCTTACTCTTTTCTTCAGCAGTCACTTCATCCATCGCAGTTACTTCTAGAGAGCTTTCTTTGATTTATCTTCCCCACCAGGAGGATTGATTAGCAGGAAGTACCAGATCTGGCAAGATCTGAGGTTTTATATCAACATTTGTGCTTCAGTGTGTTCACTTACTGTGGCATCTTTGAATCACTGGGTTCAGAATCAATTGAAGAACTTGTTAGCATCCCAATTTCTACACACTGATCCAAATTCTCAAGTGTGAGGTGCAAGAAAGTGCATCTTATTCAGCTACCCAGATCTGTACTGCTCTAAACCTTGGTCAGAGAAGGTTTTTACTGCTCTGGGTAGAAGAGATTCATATAGCTGGTGAAAGTGCTCAGAGTAAGTGACTGTGAGCACTCATCCATAAATGGGACCTCTGTATCAATCTCCCATCACCCAAAGCTCGGGTATCATTGAAGAAGAGGAGACAGGATGCTAAGTGCCAGAGGAAGTGGATGATTGCAGCAAAACTTGTCTTCTGTTCCTGACACGATATTTGTACGTGTGAACACATGCTAACTTTAGTTATCTGCACAAGGCCTGCATAAAATCATGCCAGTAAAAGAATCCAAGATGGAGGCAGAGCTACTGGCAGATTGCCCATGTTTCCCAGTAAACCTTCCAACAGCTATGTGCATATGGACACGAGTGAGTAGACTTAGTGGTTTATAAAAAGAAGACTTGAAGCTAGAGGGAATATGTATTGGGGTGAAGAACCAGGTGAAGTAGGTGAGAAAGAGTCAGGATTGAGTACAATTAAGATCCATGGCATATATCTCTGACATTTCTAAAGAATACAAAAAAAAGTCCAGTTTATTCTGATAGGGATTAAGTTAAATCTATAGGTACTTTTTGTTAGTATTGACATCTTAATAATAATAAGTCATTCAATCCATGAAAAAAACAAACAAACAAAAAGAAATACCATTCCCACTCAAAAGGCATTAAATATATTTCCATGTACATTGCATGATGTCAGAGTTGATATAAGCTGCCTCAAATAAGTTTCTGTCTTTTTCTTTTAGGAGTATCTTTGTGGAGTTATGAATTATACACTCAGCAAATGTCTCTTTACTGGATTATTCTTGGATCCCATGATAATACTTTTCTCACCAGACTCCAATACCGACAAAACTGAGTTCACGTAAAACCAAATTTCATAACAAGGGAGGTTCCAAGTATAATACAAAGCATTCTGGAAAGAGGAAGCATGCCTTTCTCAGAGCACAATGGTCAAATCAATTAGCAGGGTATCAGTTGTGTTTTATAAAATGAAAGAGAAGCCAGGGATATGTTTGGTGGAAGTGCAGTATGATGTGGGGAAAGGGGGTGCCTCTGTGGGCCCATGCTGAGGTATCCCTTCCCCCTGAGAATAGAGTTTTTTAGGGCATATGGATAGGAGTTGAGGGGGTAGCAGGGACAGAGAAAAGGAGAGAGAAAGAGAGAGAGACAGACAGAAGCAGAGACAGAGACAGAGACAGAGACAGAGACAGGAGGAGAGGAGAGGAGAGGAGAGGAGAGGAGAGGAGAGGAGAGGAGAGGAATAGAGGAGTAGAGGTCGGCCATGAGCACGTGGAGAGAAAGGAGGGAGGGGAATGGGGAGTGGTAAGAAGGTAAGGAAACAAGAGCAAGAGGAAAAGAGAGCAAGAGAGAGAGGAGGGGGCAAGCAGCCGCTTTTATAGTGAGTCAGGCATACCTGGTTGTTGCTGGACAACTGTGAGGTGGAGCCTAGATGAAATGCCAACAGTATCCAACCCGTGTGTGTGTGTGTGTGTGTGTGTGTGTGTGTGTTCTGCCTGCATCAAGATACAAGAGAATTCCCCATCTGAAGGAAGGCTGCAGGCCATGCTGGGCGTACTTCCTAACCGCCAGTGACTGTACAAACAACGAGTAGAGAATCTTTAAGCCTGAGTTCAAAGGCATTGATTGGCCCACACTTTAAAAAGTTTCCAAGCCACAAAAACCATTTTTTCCTTAGTGGCAGTTTGACCAGGTCTAGCCTTTCTTCTTTCCCATATATCAAATAGTAAAAACCAGAGAAGCAGTATTCCTTCTAGATGATTCCTCTAGTAAGATAGTGTTTCTTCACTGTGGCTTGGGGGAAAAACACTGCCGAGACCCAACATCATCGTTAAAATACCAGAATCTTGTATCTTCCACACCCTGCATGATACCATAATGGCTTTCAGTTTGACTGTCTTGTATCACCTCTGTTCCTTTCCCTAAGGAGGTATGCCTGAAGAGAGATCATAGCACCACAGCACTTCACTTTGTACACAGCTCAGGTCTGTCTATCAGTCACCCTGAAGCAAGATTGAGGCATTCTCTGGCTCTTGTATACATTTCTGGTATTATAGATGGAGAATTTGGAGGCTAACATGAATTTGTGAGTTTCTTCAAAGGAAAAACAACTCATGGAATCAGTGTGCTTAGGCTTATAACTCACTTTAGCTCTCAAGAGCAGGTACCCATCTATCTCACTATTATGACCCTGAGCCTTAGCTGGTGCCTGGCATGCATATCATGCATACAGTGTGCATTTGCTGGACAAATTAACAAACTTGATCACATAAACTTCATAATCAGCTCTGTGTGATAGTTATATCTTCAATCAAAAAGTGAGCTCCATAACAAAGATAATAACCATCAGATGGGAAATACAACATCTGCTACTCTTGCAGAGGATCCACATTTGGTTCCCAGAACTCAAAAAGCAAAATGCAAGCATCAATAAATCCAGTTCCGGGGTATCCAATGTCCTCTCCTGGCCTCCAAAGGTACGAGCCATACATGTGATACAAATACGTATATGCAGGCAAACACTTATACCCATAAAATAAAAATTAAGAAGTATTTCAACAGTGACACAGAACTTTAGGCTAGCCACAAAAGGGGAAACTTTATATAGAACAAATTTATAACAAGCTGAGCACTTCCTTGCCAGCTTTCAGCTTCTATGAACAGGTTTCTTTTTTAGGTAAAAGATGAGTAAATTCTTTCAATTGCTTATACAGAAAGATGAGATTCACAAAGCCTTAGAAAGTCATGGACCTTAAACCAGTTCCCTGTTTTAGTTTGTACTGAAAAAAAAAATGGTGAGAGTTTTTGTTCTCAGCAGTGTGCCTACTGGTTTTTGATTTTGCCTCTGGCATCAGTGTAAAAACACATGCATAAATATACCTTTGTATGCATAATACATGCAGACCAACTCTATTAGTGCCAGCAATCTGTCCTTCATCTTTCCTCTGCACACATCCAATGATCTTAAACTAACAGAACATCTTCTAGTTACCAGGCAGGTATACCTGGCTGGCTTCTGACCCAGACTATACAACCATGCAGCTAAACATAAAGCTTAGGACTTCCTAGAGGTTTGTATCTGAACTACGGTTTTTAGTTTTACTCATAATCTAACCTCTTCACATTAAAAATAAATCCCTTCTTAAACTTTTGCCCTCTGAAGTTTCTATCTCTGTCAGGGTTTTGTCCTTTCGTTTTGAGTCTTTCAAAATAACTACAGTGCCCACAAGCACTCTCAGTGCTGACATTAGGCCTGGGGTAAGCCCCACTCCCCAGGCCTGCTCTAATTTCTGGAAGTTGTCCTTGTCTCCACACTGAAACACTTCACACACAGCAGTGTGCTGGGTCCTATTCAGATTTGTCACTTTCTTTAATATCTTGTCTCTAAAAAAATAATCTCCAGTAAAAGCACAGAAGAAATATGCTCAAAGGAGAGGCAAGTGTGAACATGCTGGTGATGGACTTCTTTGGAATTGGTTGGGGAGACCTAACTTGAAAATCTCTCCTAACAGCAGAAAAAAATTAGTGATTTTCAAGATTAAGGTGAGAAAATCACCACTGGTTCCTATGGAGTGAGTAGTTCAGCCACTCCTTGTTTCCTGCACAGACCCTGAAAACTGAGTCTCCTTGCTATGCCATCGAAGCAGAGCAGGTAAAGACAGCACTCCCTCCAAGCTTAGTGTCACCTCAACAGGCCATGTGATCCTAGTGTGACCCCAGCAGGCCATGTGACCCTAGTGTGACCCACTCTTAAGAGACTGTGTTTCAGGACTGAAGAGATGGTTCAGTGGTTAAGAGCACTGGCTGTTCTTCCAAAAAACCTTGATCCAATTCCCAGCACCTACATGGAATCTCACACTGTCTGGGGATCTGACATTCTCACGTGGACATACATACATACAGAACACCCATGTACATAAAATAAAAATAAATAAATCATATAAAAAGAGAGAGAAAGAGACTGTTTCATATGCTTTGAAAATCTGAGTTCTCTCACTAAAATGTCTGATTCTAATTGTTCTGACAAAATATAAAGTAATGAGAGGTTTTGTAAGGAAGAGAAAAAATGCATTCTGAAAAAAACATTACAACCCTATTAAAGGAAAAGTGGGTCTTTTACATTTGCTGATGCTATTATTGTTAACTATGAAAAAAGGCATTTATTCCATTAGAGATAAATGGACAAACAAAATGTGTTGGGCACCCACAGTGGCCTTATACTCAGCCATAAACAACAGAGTCACATGTAGTGGCACATGTGTGTGATTTTAGCACTAGAAAGGCTGAGGCAGAAGAATTGCTGGGAATTCACTTTCCCAATGTCTTAGACAAAGCAACTCAGAGACATAAAAAAAAAAAAAAATAGCTTCTACCTGCTAAAGGGAGGTTTTTATCTCTAGCTCTTCCATTAACATATGCCTGAGGTACCTATTAGCATATCAAAGTCTAGGCTAGTTTCTAGGCTTCTTCAATCTCCACTCAACAAGTTCCTGTTATATACTTCTCAAGTGCAGGTCAGAAGAACAGGTAGGTGAACTCAGGCAGAGACTCAGAAAGAAGCAATGCCAGCTGCTGTCTAAGTACACCAACAGAATAATCTGAGGGGCTAGTGTGGAATCCCCAATCGACCGACAGACCAACATGGAACAGCTCAGGTAGGAATGACAAGGGTTGGTTCAGATAACACCTGATAGAGGCTGCTGTGGGTGGCAGCCAGCTACTACAGCAATTTTTTTCTCTGAGGGGGCAAAGAATGATTCATTGGGACTGGCACTCCCTGTGATCGGTGAGAAACTCTTTGAACTCTTTAAATTCTTTGGGGGCTGGAGAAGAGAAGAGAAGAGAAAAAAGGGAGGAAAATATCACACACACATACACACTCAGTGGATAAAGCAAGACAAACTCCATCAACTTCACACATACACAGGCAGACATACATATATACATTCACACACTGAGTGGATGAAGCAAAGCTCCAACAAGCAGCCTTTAACCATTTTACACATATACATATATGAATACACATATATGTGCATATACCCATCATTCTTACACATATACACATATGCACATTTTTGCATGGAGCAAACTCCAGTGAGCTAGCTCCAACAAACTTCACATAAATACACATACATAAAAAATGGATGGATGGTGCTAAGCTCCAACAACTTTATTTTTTTCATTTTATACCATCTAAGACAATGTTGTCTATGTAAGAAAAAGATTACCTCATAGCCACAAGTTACATATTCTCTAAAAACAATCACTTCAAAAAGAGATTAAAGCCATTAAACAAAAGGAAAATTACATGATTATTAATTATGTATTCTTTTGAAACTTATTCCTAACTAAACATCTCATCTGTTTCTCTCCACAACTTCTATGTAACCCCAAAGCAATAATTTTTTTGATGTTGTTAAGATTTATTTATTTTATTTATATGAGTACATTGTAGCTGTTTTCAGACACATCAGATCCCATTACAGATGGTTGTAAGCCAGCTTGTGGTTGCTGGGAATTGAACTCTCTGGAAGAGTAGTCAGTACACTGAGCCATCTCTCCAGCCCGAAATAATTCTTTTGTCATTCATTAACAAAGTTTAAGCAAGCCAAGTATATAGTAGCACGTTTCTCCCTATGCTTAGCAGACAACAATTTGTATTCACTAAGGAACAGATCATCATCTATCTTATGTCTTGGTTTTGAAGTCTTGTTCAGCTAAGCTGGCTAATCATTTATCCTCTATTCTTTTTTTTTTTTAAACAAGGTTTCTCTGTATAGCCCTTGGCTATCCTGGAATTCACTTTGTAGACCAGGCTGGCCTTGAACTCAGAAATCTGCCTGCCTCTGCCTCCCAAGTGCTGGGATTAAAGGCATGCGCCACCATGCCCGGTTTCTTATCCTCTATTCTTATATTCATAATAGAATTATTTACTCTTTATTTATAACCTTTCTTGCATGATGCACACTGAAAACCTGTTACCAAATCTCTAGATCACAAGATCAAGGAACTCAGGCCCAACCTAGAATAAATGTTTTCTTTGATCATTATCTTATCCCAAGCCTCTATTTCTTGCTACTACAATTGCATGCTTGTAACACATGAAAGCTCACTGTACTCCTTTTCTCACCTGTGAAGCTCTTACTATTCTATGAGAAAGCAGAAATTCTAGGCTTGATTCTAATTAAACTTTCTATCAACTAGCTTAGCTTCCCAAAATTATTTAAATAAAGCTAAATTAATTATTTAAAACTTCCTAAAACAATTTAAATCAACCAGGAATTTCATTAAATCATTAACTCATCTAAACAGGAAACTTGCCCAACAAAGTAGACTATCACCCAGGAAGATAAGGACAGCACTTCCTACAAGCCTACAGTGACCCAGCAGGCCATGTAACCCACTCTTAAGAGACCAAAAAAATCCAAGGAATCATTAGGTCATACTTTAAGAATCTGTACTTCCAGAGCCAGAAAGTTTTAGCATTGAATTCTACCAGACTTTCAACAAAAAACAAAATCAAAAACTAATGCCAATACTCCTCAAATTATTCCACAAACTAGAAACAGAAGGAAGATTGCCAAAATCATTTTATGTATCCACAATTATCTTATTCTGATACCCAACCCACACAAAGATTCAACCAAGAAAGAGAATTACAGACTAATTTTCCTCATGAACATTGTTGCAGAATACTCAATAAAACCAAAGCCAAGAACACATTAAAAAGAACATCCACCATGACCAAATAGGCCTTACTCAGAGATGCAGAGATGGTTTAACATACAAAAAAAAAAAAAAAACTATTCAATGTAACCCACCATAAAAACAAATTGAAACAACAACAAAAAACCCCATATGATCATCTCATTAGATGTAGAAAAGGCCTCTGACAAAATCTAAAAACTTTCATGATGAAAGTCTGGGAGACATTAGGGATACAAGTGACAAATAAAGGCCAGGAACAGCAAGTCACAGCCAACATGACATTAAATGGAGGGAACCTCAAAGCAATTCCAGTAAAATCAGGAACAAGACACTCTCCATGTCTGTTCAATATAGCACTTGAAGTTTTAGCTAGAGCATTAAGACAACTGAAGGAAATCGGGGGATACAAACTGGAAAGGAAAAAGACAAAGTATGATTATTTACAGATGATATGATAATATACATAAATGACCAGAAAAAGTCTACTAGGGAACACCTATAGCTGATAAACACCTTTAGTGAAATGGGTGAGTACAAGGTTAACTAAAAAAGAAAAAGAAAAAGAAAAAGAAAAAGAAAAAGAAAAAGAAAAAGAAAAAGAAAAAGAAAAAAGGAATTGTAACCCTCCTATATACAAATGGGAAACGGGCTGAAAAAGAAATTAGGAAAACAATATTCTTTACAAATAGCCACAAATGATACTAAATATATTAGGGTAACTCTAACCAACCAAGTGAAAGACTTGTATGACAAGAACTTCAAGTCTTTGAGAAAGAAGTTGAAGAAGATATCTGAATATGCAAAGATCTCCCATGTTCATGGATGTGTAGGATTACTTAGTAAAAATGGCCATCTTACCAAAAAACAATCTGCAGATTCAATGCAATCCCTATCAAAATTCCAACACAATTCTTTACAGACTTTGAAAGGACATTACTCAACTTTATATGGCAAAAGAAAAACCCAGGATAGCTAAAACAATCCTATTAAAAAAAAAAAAAAACCTTCTGGAAGTACCACCACCCCTAGTTTCAAGCTGTAATACAGAGCTGAAGTAATAAAAAGCACATGGTACTGGCATAAAAATAAACACATTGATCAACGGAGTCAAATCAAAGGCCCAGACAAATACACACACCTATAGACACCTGATTTTTGACAAAAACACCAGAAATATACAGTGGGAAAAGGAAAACAACAAATTGGTCTAACTGGATGTCTGCATGTAGAAAAATGCAAACAGGTCCATATTTATCACCCTGCACAAACTCAAGTCCAAGTGGATCAAAGACCTCAACATGAAACCACATACACTGAACCTGATAGAAGAAAAAGCAGTAAATATTCTTGAGCACTTTGGTACAGAAGACAACTTCCTGAACAGACCACATGTAACACAGGAACGAAGATCAACAATTAATAAATGGGACCTCATGAAACTAAAAAGCTTTTGTAAGGCAATAGTCTACCAAATGGGAAAAGATCTTCACCAATTTCACATCTGACAGAAGACTAATATAAAATATATAAAGAACTCAAGAAACTAGACATCAGCAAACCAAATAATTCTATTTTAAAAATGGCGTACAGATTTAAACAGAGAAATCTCAAAAGAGGAATCTCAAATGGCTGAAAAAACACTTAGAAATGTTTTACATCCTTAGCCATCAGGAAATCAGAACAACTCTGAGATTCCATCTTACCTATCAGAATGGCTAAGATCACAAACACAAGTGGCAATTCATGCTGCGGAGGATGTGGAGCAAAAGGAACACTCCTCTGCTGCTGTGCAAACTGCATAGTGGTTGTTGTACAGCCACTATGGAAAAGTCATACCACTAAGGAGTCTTTTAACCTTTAGTTATATGGAGAACTGTGTCAATATGGTGAGAACTCCCATATGAGTTTCCTGTAAGGTAGAATGTTCCTGTGAACGAGTGGATACGAGTATCGTCGAAAGAAGTATGATCAGTCTTCGACCTTCATTGGATCTACAGGGAGTTGGTTTCTATTTATACCTATTTCTTGATATGATACATTTACACAGTGGTGTATATCTCAGGTGTTTTAAAAAATGACATTATGAAAATTGCAGACAAATGAATAGAACCAGAAAAGATCATCCTGAGTGAAGTAACCCATCATGATTAAATGACACAAAAATCACAAAAACCTTCTTTACATATCAGAGACAATGTCCAAAACAAGCAGCTATTTTGAGTCAGGCCTTTTGGGCAGCACCTGTATCTTCACCTCAATTCTTCTTCAACAAACCTGCATTCCAAGGAGACTGGCTGGTGGTATGAGGTGTGCTATCTGGAAGCACAGAGCATACAGATCTCTCAGCCTTCTACTTTTGGTATCAGTCTGAAATTGCTCTAGAAAATAAATTAATTTAAAACAAACAAACAAACAAAAAGGTCTTTCAAACTGTGTAGTGTCCAGGCCTGTAGCTCCAGCTACTAAAAAGCTAAAGTGAGAAGATACTTTAAGCCTTAAAGTTTGAGACCAGCCTGGAAAATATAATAAGATATTAAGCATGTCAAACTTAAGTTCCTAATGACGTCTCTGGCAGTGCTTGATGTCGTGGTTTTATTTTTAACTTTAAATATTTAAAAGTGAAGTTTGGCCCATCCTGCAGTTTTGTTGACATGACTGATTTCTAGGTTGGTGTAATTGTTCACGAAGTTAGGTAGTTAGGTATGCAATCTAATTTTTAACTTATGAACTTTCACTTCCTAAGGAAGGTAGACAACACTCATTAGTTTTTACACTACCCAGGCATGTTTCAGTGATTCCTCCGTGAAGCCAATCTGACTATCAGTAGAGGAATTTCTATAAATTCACAAGACTTTAGACATACTAGAGGTGACAGTACTTTTTTTGTTGTTGTTATTCTGGTTAAGAGGAATAGACTGGGATAGCTCTTCCAATGTAACTGGGTTTGGGCTAGTTCAGGAGCAGGATTCCAAGATGTCCTGGAAACAAAATGAGAGCAAAACCTCACAGATGAATGGGCATAACACACGGTGGATGCAGAGGCAGTGGCTGGTGATGGAGCAAGAGTGTCATCCTGGCAGGTTGTGAGCTGTCCTAAGAAGGATTGAGTTTGAGTCAGTTTTGAGACAGCTAGGAACTCTTGCCACTTCTGGCAAACACAATCTGAGTATGGATGTGGTAAGCATAGGGCTGGAGTGCAGCTTTTATGCCCATTTTCAAAAAATGAACACTGGGAATAAACCAAATTCTCACAAACACAGTCCAGGGGCAATAGCTGAGGAGCCTGCACAGACAGACAGAAGGACTGGGAAGGAGTTATGGGGACCTGCCTCAGGGATTATAGTGCTAAAAAGTCTTAGGAGAAAGACACATTGACCATGCAAGCACTTAAAATGATGATAAGTTTGAGAAAGATGGTTCAGCAATGACTCTCAACTTATTTTATTTTTGTGTCATTAGATTGTAATAGTGAAAACTGCTTAATAAATCCGAGTGACAGTCAGATATAAAGCTAGAGCTCTACTGCTTCTAGTCCCCTTTGTAAAATTGGTGTGCAGAATTTACAAAACTGCCTTTCTGGTTTACTTGTTCTTGCATTTATAAAACTGAGATTTTAATGTGACCACTCTTCTCTAATTAATTTTCTTCATATCACATAGCTTGTATATATTTCTAGTCCAGCACACAGTCTTCCTCATTCTTGTGAAGAAAATTACTCTGTATCACTATAATGTAACTTATCATTGCACCCTAAGGGGGGGGGAGGAGAAGAACTATCTCAAGATAGTTTACCATACCAAGAGAGCTGCAATGACATTTGTGTACACATCTTTGTGCTTTTGTTTTTCTTAAATAAGTTCTCCAATGAGAAGGCAACTTAATGGGTGGAAGGGTGTGTGCATTTCAGTTTTGACATCAATTTCTAGATTGTCTTCCCCAAAAAGGTCATTTTGTTTCATCATCTTATCAGGGTTTTTAACGTACACTTGTCCTCAAGTAAGTTCCCATGCTAGGTGTTGAAAAACTTTAAGTATTTACTCACTTATAACACAATTTGTTTTAAGCAGCAGTTCAAAGCTACCAAGGGAGCTTGGCTTTCTAGAAAAGGAGATGAGCAATTGTGCTGGAATTAACAAGGACAATGAGTGTTTGGGGACCAAGAAAATTTAGAAGACATGCTATAAAATCCAGAAGAAATTGGAAAAAAATGTCCAACTGGTTTTATGAAACCAAGCCAAGCAAACAAGTGTGCTTGAGAGGACTTAGTTAAGGTTGGATCCCATCCACCTAACATTACAGCAGGATCATCCATTCAGTAAGAAACTGAAACAGTTAAGGTTGGATCCCATCCACCTAACATTACAGCAGGATCATCCAGTAAGAAACTGAAACAGTTAGTGGTTGAATGATCACATGAAAGTCTTTACCTGAGTCAAGTGAAGGAAGTGAAGGTGGACAGAGCTTCAGAAGAAAATTAAGGGGTCAAAGGTCACAGTGATGTCAGGGTCCAGTAATAAACAAATCAGATCAAATAAAACACTCTTGATTGTAAAAACTTATATAAATCTGCCCAAATTTTCATTTAACATGGGAAATAGAGATATCTGGGTATGTTTGAAATGATAGGGTATGCTTTTCTAGAGATAGGGTTTGCTCAGGATTTAAAAAAAACAAACAAACAGCTCATAGACATAGTTTTTAGGAATAGCAGGAACTCACAAAAGTTTATTGAAATGTTCCTGCTTCTCTTCCACCCATTTCTTCATGCATATCCCAGGTTAACCATTAAATAAAGACATTTTCCTTCAACCAACTTAATTGCAGTAGTGGGGGAAGATATCTCTGCATCAGCTGGCTGAGAATGGGATTTCTTTTTTTCTTTTTTCTTTTTTTTTAACCTCCATCATGGTTTAGCCCCCTCTACCTCTGTTTCTCAGAGAAAACTTCCATTTATAAACCCAGTTGGTACAGGGCTAGTCAGATCACACAACTTTGCTGTTTGTAGGTAAAACTGCCTTAGCAAACAGAAGTGTTCTGTTCCATTTTCTAAGACAAAATGCAACTGGTTTGTCACTAATCTAGGCAAACAGGGAAGACCACAGCCTTGAAAATGCCCATATTTCTGAATGAGGGCAATTCATTATCTTCCATTATTATTCCTGAAACCATTAAGAAACATAAATGTACATTCTTGGTTCTGATGGATATCTAATTCCTAATTTGGGACAACCCTCTCATTCATAGCCATCAGTCTCCTACACTTTTCTACACTTTTGAGGCCTCATCAAAATCCCACTGCCTTCTGGAATACATCTCTAAAATTCTCCTCTCTTGGATTATAAAAATGACCATCTCTGCTCTCTCCTAAACGTGTCTTATGACTTGCTGTCTGCTTTGAGATTGACTTGATTAAAGGGCCAGTCCATCTCTTGTTGTTTCCCTCCCCACAGTGTCTTTCATATATCTAGTTTTGTGTGAACAATTGTTGAGCACAAAGCAGGTTAACAAAATGAGTATATGTACATGAAGTGTAAAATAAGGATTTGCTGGAGATTGTCTCTGCAAGCAACTTTTCTTTTACTTCCTAAGAAAGTGTTTCCCACAACTAATTTTTGATAATTTTTTAAGATAAGCTTTGTTTTTGTTAATTTTGTTATTCATTTCCTTTTAGGGGTGTTGTCAACAAATGGAGATTTATCAGTGAAACTAATCTATGATTTGTTCTAAGTCTTGCCACGATCCACACAATCTTAAAGGGGTTGTATTTTATGGTGAACCACTTCCTTACCTGACCTTCAATGCATGCAATACATATTTCATAAGTCTAATTTGTCAGCACTTTTCCATGCTGCCTGACCCTAGCAAAATTTGCAACTTACTGAAAATTGCCTCTGGCAAGCTGGAGATCAACGAAGTCCCCTCAGTGAGCCCTTCTGTCCTAGAACCTTTTGACCAAAAGTAACTTGGGAAGAAAGGGTCGTTTCAGCTTGCACTTCTGGGTAACAGTTCAGTCAGAGCAGAACTCAGGCAGGAACCATAGAGGAAAGCTGCCTACTGACTCACTCTGGCCTTCCCTCATGCTCAGCCTGCTTTCTTACACAATCCAAGACCACCTGCCCAGGAGTGGCATCACCACAGTGAGATAGATCCTCCCACACCAATCAAAAAATTAAGACAATTCCCACAGGCATAGCCACAGGCTGATATGATCTGGGAAGTCCCTCAAGTGAGACTTCTTCTTCCTCGTAACTGCTGGTTGTGAAAATTTTACAGTAAAAGCTAACCAGAACCTCATTCATCCTGGCCCTTTCCTTCTTAAAAGTTTTGCCTAATTCCTCAATTAACAGGACTATCTGGAGAAGTCAGATTTGGGGGGAGAATTCATAAAGCTATACTGTAAAGACTCTGCTATAAGATGATTCCCCAAAGTGGTTTTCTCCTAACACTACTCAATCTACTTCCAGCTCAACTTCAAAAGCTTTCCTCCTTCTACTTTTTTCTTCATGTTAACTTGCAGGGGGAGGGGGGTTGTTTGTTTTTTGTTTTTTGTTTGTTGTTGTGGTTGTTTGTTTTTGCTTTATCATTTTCTCAACTTTTTAATTTAAATTTTTATGTTTTTAATTCCATACACAAAGACTCTATTTACATTATTTTCACCATTTCTTCTCCCTCTTCCAACTCTTTCCATGTCCCAACTCCCTTCAAATTCATGATAGCTTCTTTGATTATTATTACAAATACATATAAACAAATATATAAATACAGTCTGATGAATAACCATCACAGGGCTTGTTTCTGGAGACAACGATTCTCCTTCTCTTAGCAGCTGTTAAGTGCCTGTAGCGCTTACTTCAAAATTCCCCAAAAAGTAAAAAAAAAAAAGAAAGAAAGAAACAATAAAAAAAAATCCCCAACCCACAAAGGACTTCACAGCATTAATAACAGCATAACAGGAATTTGCCTGTGAGGGAACACTTATCTCCTCAGCAATACAGACTGATGGGGGGTGGGGACTTGTTTAATTACTTGAAAACACAACGTATAGCACAGCTATTTTCTCCATGTGCAAACCCAGTGTCTACTGCATAAGAAGTAATTACATTTGAGGATTTACTACTAAGATAGAGTGTGTCTAGTCCATAGTAGATACTAAATAATGGTGAGGTGAATTTTGTTATGAGAGCAAACAACACTGACCAGAAATGTAAGACATAGCATGATAAAATGGAAATTTAATTGGGCTTGGACAGGTTCATTATGAGTGATTGAATCTATCCTTATGGGCTTTGTAAGGATACAGATTATGTTTCCACGCCACTGAAGGAGGAGAAAGAAAAGATGAAGAGCCTAGACAAAGATGAAGATGAGCACAGCCAAGCTAGTTGTTAACATTCCTTCTAGGTATCACACAACAATTGCCTGCCAACAAACCGGTTGGCCTAGCTTCCTATAAAAGGGGCTGTTTGGCCACTCCTCTCTCTTTTACTCTCTTGCTTTCCTACTCTCTCTGCCCCTTCTCTCTTTGCCTCTTCTCTTCCTCTTTACCTCCCCTTCTCTGTATTCCTCCCCACCTTCTCTGTCTCTATTCCCTTCTCAACTCCCCTTCCCATGCCTTAAGGCACCCCTCCCACCGCATCATACTCCCATCTATCAAACATATCCTGGCTCTCTTTTTATAAAACATAACACTAGTACCTCCAGACTACTCTCCAGTGCCTTGGAGTGCCTCAGCTTACATTCATAAGAACATTGCTGCTGGTCTTAATTCTTCCATGGGCAGATACATTATCTCTGGATCATCTAAGTAAAGGACTCCTGTGTAATAGTACTAAGCCCCAAGCAAGGCAGAAAACTACCCCTCCTCCTGCTTTTCAATAGTCCTGGGATACCCATGAACTCCTTGTTGAAAGTGGAGCAGAGGAGATGGAGTGGGGGTGGCAGTGATCAAAACACACAGCATGCATGTGGGAGTCTCAGGTAATAGAGTATCATCCTATAAATTTGGTATTGTACAAGTATATCAGGATCACCAGCAAAGTTATCTAACAGCAAAATGAAGAAGGGCTGCAACACCTTCACCTGGACCCCATAAAGAGAAGGATACCTGACAGCACAGTGGTGACAGCCTCATTGACCTGACATCTGAGCCCCTAGTCTGCCTGTCCACTTGCCCATCCATCCATCAGGACCTGGTACTTCACTTTACTCTCATGGCCACCACTGTCCTACATCTCACCTCAGCTGCTCTGCTCAACCCTGAAGATCCTTCCAGCCTGACTGTGGCTTGACTCTGCAGTAGATCTGCAACCAATCTGATCTCACCCTCTCACTCCACTGCCATCCTTGCCAAGATTCTCTTTGCATCCATATTAGCTTCTTGCCTCTTCCTTTCAGTTAGGTCTCCTGGAATTTTGCTATAGCTTCTTTATCTCTTGTAGCTTTGCTGTAACATGTACATACATATATATTCATCTATATACTATAGATAGATTTAATGAATGATGTGTAATGTATAACCTAAAAATTAATATTAGTAAAGATTAGGAAAAAGGAAGACTACTTGGCAAATTTCAGTCAATAAAACTGAAGCTACTTCAGAATCTATCATTCATAAAGAATTGTAATATTGTGAAAAGATGCATATGTGCCTGTTTCTGACACAGCTTGCTCATGACATTCCCCTAAACAGAAAGCAGAACTTTACCTCTGTGGTGGTGGGTGAGTGGGTAAACATGGACAAGAAAATTCTGTTTTCTGTGCTAGGATGAGATTTAAAACCTTTGGCAGTGATCATGTGGTTATATTACAGATCTGCCTTCCCCGACTAATCATGGCATGTGGCTTTTCTGAACACATTTTCTCTTCTAACTCTTATCCATTTAACTTATTTCTGTTTTGTTTTGTTTTGTTCTGTTCTGTTCTGACCATTTAACTAATGGATATGTTTTCACTATTGTACCTTTTCCTAAAGATATCGTGTCTTTATAAATTAGCTTTATTCTAAAGGACTTATCTGTTAGCACTTTGTCTAATAACAAAAGTTTAAGTTCACATAAGAAATTTGAAAGTCATGTCTGCAGGTGTGTGCATGCTCATGTATGTGCATATGTGGGAGGGGAGCTCTGGTGTGGTATAGTGTTCATGTGGAGACCAGAAGACAATAGTTCTGAACTGGCTCTCTTCTACCATGTGGATCCAGAAAATTGAATAAGCTAATCAGGTTTGTCAGGAAGTGCCTTTACCTGCTGAACCAGCCAGCCAGCCCTCAAATTGATTTTTAAGTAATTAAGCTTAGCCCCTTAAATGGACTATCATTACATTTTCCACCTAATTAATATCATTTAGACAGAATAAAATAGCAAAGAAAAAAATGAAACAAGATTCTTGAAACCAGAATCGTATTTAATATCCACTGTATTAGAACACCTGGCAATAGTTTTTTTGTGTGTGTCTTGAAAACATATTTATATTGCTTTAAGACTCAAACTTCAAAGCCTCCATCTACCTCTCCAGTCTGTAGATTCTCAGTCTCTTCCTCTATAAGTAGTTCTGGAACCATGTCTCTAAAATTCTTCTGCATCTAAAAGCACCGGATTGTGATTCACTTTAAACTCTACTTTGTATTGGCTGTGAAAGACAATCTCAAAATGCACCCTCAAAATTAACTTTTGATAACTCAGAGCTAATGTTGAATGTTTGTTCCCTCCTGCTTTAAGTCTCCCAGGCTCAGAAGGCTGGCAACTTTGCATGATGTTAGTTTACTCAGTGCCTTCTCATAAGATACGGCACTGGCCTAGAGTGGTTGTATGTTCACTAATCTTTGTGATAACCTCTTCCTATACTTGTCTTTCATAGGACAGTGTCATTTTTAAGACAGGGCTTCATTATGTAGCCATGGATGGCCTTGAACTCACAGAGGTCCTTCTGCACCTGCTTTACAAGTGCTGGGGTTAAAGGCAAGGCGACCATAGAGGCAGTCATCATTTTGGAACAACGGTTAAACTTGAAGATTCTAATGACTCAAGTTAGAGTTCATAAGTGAAAACTTCCGCCAGGGAGATCAGGACGTTATTCCACAACCTTCTCCTGGCGAATCTAGTGTTTGTCTCTCTAATTCACTACTCTATATAAACTTATGTTTTTGCACATTTTTTTCCAAAAAGGTAAAGTTATTCTCTTCTGCCAGCGTTATAAAATAATGCAGATGGAGGGAGGGCGTGCACCATTGCCAGCACTAGCTTGTTAGCCTGATGCAGTCACGCTGAAACCCTGTTCACTCAGCCTGTTATTCTCAGAGGCGGCCGAGGTCTGGAATGCCAAAGCCCAACTTCTGTCCTGATTGTAGGCAAACTTGCTAGCACCTAAGTCGCCCCTCAGCTCCCCCCACTCCCACCCCCACCAAGCCCCGGAAATTTCTCTGTTGTCATTAACAACGGCAGGCACCACCCCCAGGTTAGCGTGGCGAGAAAAGGTGGGACTTCCGGATCTTAAAGCCAATGTCCCTGCGGAAATTAGCCAGTTACGCAGCACCATCTGTCACGTGACACTAAGAGCCAATAATAGCGTGTAACCGAGGGCCCACGCGTATCCGTTCCCATTGGCAACCCGCGGCTTCTAAACAACCTCCTTTCCTTAGGCCCCAGGTGACGGCCTCCCTGTTTCCTGTCTGATCCTGCCGCCACCATGGTGAGTATGCTGGTCTGGAGAGGGCCCAGCCAGGGTGCGGAGGGCGAGCGAGCNGAAAAAAAAAAAAAAAAAAAAAAAAAGATGATGCTAGTGGCTTCACAAAAAAAGTTCTACTTGTTTGTGTTCTTACTCTCTCGTGTCAGTTTGATAACACCTGGAAACCAGGTGTAGATGATTTGTCAAACAATGCACATAAACATTTTAAGCAATTAGCTCACTCTTTTTAAAAAATATTTTTATCCTTTCAAGATTGTATACATTCAAACAATGTATTTAAAATCCTCCCCCTAGCTTTTTCCAGAATTATCTTTTACTTCCTGTCCTGTTTTTTTTTCTTTCTTTTTTTTAAGCCTACCTAGTCCAATTTATACTCATGGGTGTGGGACCATCACCTTCCTTGGGCCACACTCTTAAAAGAAACTGTCTCTCTGCCCTTCATAAATCATCAGCTGTCAGTAACTCCTCAGCTAGAAGTGGGATTTCATAGATTCCCTCCCTGTCTCTATGCTGGATTGTTGATTGGTTTAACATTGTGATCCTCCCTGACTCTATGCTGGACTGTTGATTGGTCTAACTTTGTGATCCCTCCCTGTCTCTATACTGGATTGTTGATTGGTCTAACATTGTGATCCCTCCCTGTCTCTATGCTGGACTGTTGATTGGTCTAACTTTGTGATCCCTCCCTGACTCTATGCTGGATTGTTGATTGGTCTAACTTTGTGATCCCTCTCTGTCTCTATGCTGGATTGTTGATTGGTCTAACTTTGTGATCCCTCCCTGACTCTATACTGGACTGTTGATTGGTCTAACTTTGTGATCCCTCCCTGTCTCTATGCTGGACTGTTGATTGGTCTAACTTTGTGATCCCTCCCTGTCTCTATGCTGGATTGTTGATTGGTCTAACATTGTGATCCCTCCTTGTCTCTATGGTGGACTGTTGATTGGTCTAACTTTGCGCAGTGTTTCTAGGCCAGCAGTTCTGTCATGTCTAGAAGACATCTTTTGTTGTTGCTGTTTCAAGACAGGGTTTCTCTGTATAGCCCTGTCTATCTTGGAACTCTCTCTGTAGTCCAGCCTGACCTTGAACTCAGATTCACTTGCCTATACCTCTGCCTCCTGAGTGCTGGAACAATTTGTGCAACAACTGCTTGGCAAGAAGACATGGTTTTGATCTGTTCCTCACTGATCTGTCTCTTAGTCTTTTGCTCCCCCAGAGATAGTTTCTGAGCCTTCTGGTGTGTGTGTGTGTGTGTGTGTGTGTGTGTGTGTCTTAGTTGTGGCTAAGCCTCTTTATTCTCTGTACCTAACAGCTGTGAGTTGTGTGTTAACCACCGTCCATTGCCCAGAGAAACTTCTCTAATCAGGTCTGAGAGCTGTACTTATTACTGTGTAGCTTCTCTATTTTAAAACAGCATCTGGTTTATAAAAAAGACTAGTGTTTGTTTTCAAGCCAGATAATACTTTTTAAGGTTGTATTTGGTAAGGTTAAGTTTCTTAGAGACCTAAAAATGAGTGTATTAAGGAATGTAGGCGTTTGTTTCCTCTCACCCAGCAGCCATCTTATTTAGATTAGTGAGTAGGTTGGTGCTGTTCCACGAGGTCTCGTTCATCTTTCTGTTCTTTCAGCCCTGAGGCATAAAAATGGCTCATCCTAGTTACCTATTCTGCCTACTTTCAGAGATATTAGAGATGACAGGGTTATAAGGTATACCCCATATCTTAAGTCTGAAAAATACCCCACACCTCTTTATATTCCTTCTTTTCCTGAGAAGTAGTCATGTGATTGTGAACTGAGTGTATTGAGTTGGTAGGAGGACAAAAAGGCAAACTGATATCTATCAGTTGCTACAACACTGTATATTCATCATCAACATCACTGTTGGTTATTGTTAGTGTTTGCACCTTCGTCTCTGGGTAGCCCTGGCTGTTCTGAAGTTCACTATGTAGATCAGGCTGGTTCCAAAGGCACAGAGATCTGCCTGCCTCTGCCTCCCAAGTGCTGAGATTAAAAGCAGGTACTGGTACACTGGGCCAAACAAAATACCTTGTTTATTTTCATTGTCAGTTCTTCTGTCATAGCCTCTGGACTAACGAGTTCTCTCTTTTTCAGGCAGAGTTGGGCCTAAATGAGCACCATCAAAATGAGGTCATTAATTACATGCGTTTTGCTCGTTCAAAAAGAGGCTTGAGACTTAAAACGGTAGATTCCTGCTTTCAGGACCTCAAGGACAGCAGGTATCAAGAGACTTTAAGGCCTAGTTTCTTAAAACTGCATCATATATTGTCATATATTCAGTCATATAACTGAATGAATGTGGATTCTTTAAAAGTTTGGCATTAGTAAAAGGCTTCTTAAGATGCAGTCACTAAAAATTATTTCATAATTAAATGCAAAATGACTCTGAAGTGTACTGCCAGCATTTCCCAGTTTTGTCATATGACTTGTGAACATGCTGCAGCCATAGTTCGCACTGCCCAGGCCATCATGCCACCCAACACCAATACAAACTGTCTGAAACTCTTTGACTTAGACTATTGTATACTTTGAATTACAGTGATTTTACTGTATATGTAAGTATTCTGCTCTTATGGAGACATAATGTTTTAATTATGACAATGACCTAATACTTTCTTACCATCATTTCTCAGCAAGTAAATATCAAGTTAGTATATCTCTGGAATCTATTGTGTTGAGTCTTTGATTTTAAAACTTGCTATTTGAGGTACTGAGTTGAATTTCATTAAAAACTCATTAAGTGACTTTTGTTTTGGGATTAAGACTATTTCCAACCATTTGTGAAATGGTCATAAATATATTTTTGCCATTTTGTACTATTTATTTGTGCAAGGCAGTTTTCTCAGCATTGATAGTTGTAAAATCAAAATATTAATCAACTCTGAAAAATATTAAAGCTGCTGTATCCTGCCTTATCAAATATTCAATGAAGATTTAATTGTTGCTATAAAAATAAGCACATACATCTCATTTGAAGAATTAGCTTTCAGCTTTAGTAAATAGAAAATTATATGTTTGCCAGAGAAGTGGTTTTAAACATTTTTTTCTTCAATTTTTCAAAACAGGGTTCTCTGTAACAGCCTTGACTGTCTTGGAACTCTATTTGTAGACCAGGCTAGCCTCAAACTCACAGAGATCTGCCTGCCTCCCCAAGTGCTAGGATTAAAGGTGTGTACCACAACACCTGGCTTGTTTTAAGAAACATTTTTATGATTTTTTAATTAGTAAATATCTCATCTGTATACTTACTTTATATACATGTGTACCTGGTCATGTGAAAGTTTCTCAAGAAAGAAAGGATCCTAAATGGATAAATTAAATTCTGATTAATGCTAATACAGAAACCACAGTGGTCACTGAGAGAAACTCCACTAAGTTCCATAGATTTGTGAAATTGAGAAATAGTTGTGAGTGACAGTAACAGTCTGTTGTCAGGCATACACATGATAATCATTACATACTGGAAAGTTTCAGATAAAAATTGTAACAGGATTAATTCTGTAAAGTTCTATAACTTTAATTTCTTAAGTGATTTCTTAAAAAAGTAGAGCCATATGACATGGCAGTTATGACCTTATACTTTTCATATAGAGCAATTTGGAGAGGGAAAAACAGCATAAAACATATACTTGCTAGTACCAACATTGTTAGTTTGTAAGTTTTGTTGAACCAACAATGGAAAGTAGTTAAACGTCAAGTCACATGTAAGTAGTAAAGGTCTTCAGGATGTCTCTAGCTGTTGTGGAGGTCATCAGCCTTGTACTAGTGTCTGTTCAACCAATTAACCTAATCTGGTTTATTAAACCCAGTGGATGAAAGCAATGTAACTAGCAAAAATATAGTATAGTCTATTTAAAAATATAGAAAATATTAACATTTTAATAAAGACTCTAAAGTGTTTTTAAGAATGACTAAATTTTTCTAGTTTAACAATTTTAAAGAATTATATGTTAAATACTACTTAGTGAAATGTAACTGTGCTAAAAGTGTTTTCTATTAATTTGAATATGATTGTGCCAAGATGTTTGATTTTGTCTGCTTGGAAGAAAGAAAGAAGGAAAGGTGAGGCTAAGGGTCTGAGGGTGAGAGACTTTAGAGGGGCAAAGCTATAAGAAACAAAACTCTGTTACTGTGACATTGTCATTGAGAGTAGGAGATGTGCACAGGATTTGTTAAGGACTCCAACTGTTAGTCATGTTGCTGAAATTGCTGGAGCTAGTAACCCTCAGTGGAACCACAGGCAAATCTCTTCCATGCTCCAAGCCCTCTGTACAGTTAGGGGATTGAAGATGATGGCTCATCTCCTAAGATTCCTTTCTAACCCAAGTAGCTCCAGTAAGAGTAGTTTCGAATGCTGCTATTGATTAGATATTCATTTCTTTGATTCATAGTGGTACTTTAAAATATGTGTGTGTGTGTGTGTGTGTGTGTGTGTGTGTGTGTGTCTAGACTGCTAAGAAAGTTAATATATAACTGCAGTGTTTGTCTCATAGGCATACTAATATCTAAATAATTAATATGATCGTTAAAATGTTAGAAAAGTAACAGAAAGTGGAGAAGTTATGTGTTGTATGTGACTTTTTAAGTTACTAAATATAAGGTTAACTTAGCTGAGTATAAAGTAAAAAAATATATATTGAAAAGTTAAAAAAGAATAGGTGAAGGTTTAGGGGATATTTTTCAATATGTAGTTATATTTTAAAATAAACACATTTGAACATTTACCCACATCTAATCATTTTAATCTCTCCCAGAGAGTTTTTCTTGCAATCTTTAACTCTTTAAATGTCATGATGTAGGTTTCTTGACTTCAGTTATATTTTATAAGTTGCCCCTGTGATTGACTAGCCAATGGTGTCATACTGTTTTCAGGCTGGTGGAGGATACTTTCACCATTGATGAGGTTTCAGAAGTCCTAAATGGGCTGCAGGCTGTGGTACACAGTGAGGTAGAGTCCGAGCTCATCAATACAGCTTACACCAATGTCCTGCTCCTACGGCAGCTGTTCTCACAAGCTGAGAAGTGGTATCTAAAGCTACAGACAGACATCTCTGAACTTGAAAACAGGTAAAATTTGTAATTGCAGTTGAGATAAGAGGCCCAACTATTATCTCAAAAGTTAGCAAATGACTTTGCTAGTACTTTCCTGGGCTGGGGTGTCAGACCCTGGATAAGGTAGCAGCAAGGCACAGTCCCTGGATGATTCCTTCCTTAAGGAGCACTCGAAGTCCTCTTAAAGATACTCTGTTTCTACTATTAGTCACAACTACATGAAACTGCTTTTCAATCTAAAGTTAAGTATTCCTTAGAGCATCCTTAGTAGCATGGTTAATATTACAGTGGTCTTGATACATTGATCTGCTAAGAAGTAAAGATTAGAACAGTTGAAGATATACTAGAGAATCATTTCCATCTATTTAGCCTAATAGCATTGCAAATTTGTTTCTAGATAACTACATTTGAAACCATACACTTAACTTAGGAAATGTAAACTATAAAAGGCTTTAAAATCTTAAAATATTGAAAAGCTCATAAGTTCAAAACCTCTAGTAAGATCAATGACGTTGAAGCTGATTCTAAGAAATAACATGCCACTTGGGCATAATGATCCACACCTTTAGTTTCAATTCTTGAGACTGCTTGGGCTATACAGTAAGACCCTGTCTCAAAAAAAATAAATAAATAAAAATAAAATAAATGCCAGAAGTCAAAAAGGACTCACTGCTAAGCCCTGGAAGTTGTTCACTGAACATTCTCTCCTCAAGTGGGAAACGATGAGCAGTGCTGAGTACAGTCTTCCAGGAGGGAAGGAAGCTCATTTGGCTTCTGCGGCTGTCAGTTTCTCAGTAAGTGACTGGTGAGAAAATACTGAGTGCTAATGTTTGAAGAAGATAGAAGAGTGGTCTGTGCGCAGGAATGTAGTCCACATATCTATCTTGGTAGATTATCAGGGGCTTGCTCACAACACTGGCGTTCATAGAATATGCTAGTATTCTCTCTCAGTAGATACTGTAGACTAAGTTATATCCAAGAAAACTGTACTACAAATCAGACTCTTTCTTAGATGACAGTGAATGTTATGTAATAGGGAAGTCATGCTTTACCTCAGAAATAGAAATACAAATGTCATTCCTATACGTATTAGCATTGCTGTTTATGTCTTATGGCACAGATCATATACGTATAAAGTACAAAGTACCAAGACCTATAGATGATTCAAATTGGTTTACAGGGGCATGAGATTATCAACCATTTGTAATTAAATATCAGTTTTGTACCCTCTTATGCTCATCTTCTTTTTTTTTTCCAATGCATATATACCATTTTTTTATTATACATATCAGAAAACCAAAACGTTTGATTTTCCAGTTAGAGTTTTGAATTGATAATGCTAATAAGGTCAAAGTTATTGGCAGGACATTTTATCTTAAAAGAGAAAGGAAGGAAGGAAGGAAGGAAGGAAGGAAGGAAGGAAGGAAGGAAGGAAGGAAGAAAGTCCTACTTGAATTATAGATATGAGGTCTAGTAGCTGAGCAGCCATCTTGTGGTCACGTATGCTCATCTTCTTAGCATGTAATAGGTTGGTTCTTGTAATTTTTTTATTCTTTTGTGTGCTAGAATTCTATTCTCAATAAATATTCTCTTAAATTTGCTTTTATTTTTCAGAGAATTATTGGAACAAGTTGCTGAATTTGAAAAGGCAGAATTTGTATCTTCAAATAAAAAGGTAGATTTTAGTATGTCTAAATCTGTATTTGTTTTTACACATTTGGTTATACCTATGTATGTATGCCTGTTTGCATGTGTGGATGAACATGTGCACAGCTGCCTGTGCACATGTGTGTGCTTGCATATGGAGGCCAGATTGATGCTGAGTGTCATCTTCTTTGGTCACTGTACTGGCTAGGTTTGTGTCAACTTGACACAGCTGGAATTATCACAGAAAAAGGAGCTTCATTTGGGGAAATGCCTCCATGAGATCTAGCTGTGAGGCATTTTCTCAATTAGTGATCAAGGGCCCCTTGTGGGTGGGACCATCTCTGGGCTGGCAGTCTTGGGTTCTATAAGAGAGCAGGCTGAGCAAGCCAGGAGAAGCAAGCCAGTAAAGAACATCCCTCCATGGCTTCTGCATCAGCTCCTGCTTGAGTTCCAGTCCTGACTTCCTTTGGTGATGAACAGCAGTATGGAAGTGTAAGCCGAATAAACCCTTTCCTCCCCAACTTGCTTCTTGGTCATGGCGTTTGTGCAGGAATAGAAACCCTGACTAAGACAAATTGGTACCAGGAGTGGGGTATTCCTGTGACAATCTGACCATGTTTTGGGGAGGACTGTGGAAGGACTTTGGAACTTTGGGCTAGAAGATACATTCTGTGTTAAGAGCTTTGTCAGATGTTGTGTAGGAGCTTGGAAGATAACGTTGAGAACAGTACAGAAGATGGAGGCCTGGCTTATAAAATTTCAGAGGGAAAATTAAAGACTCCTTTCAGGGCCATTGCTTTTTTGGAGTTTGATTATTCTGTGGTTCTGGTTAGCTGGGGTTGAAGAATCAGCTGTGATTAACAAGATACCAGATCTACTAAAGCAAAAACTTGGCATTACTGGGACTATTGATGCTGGTTAGCTGGAGCTAAGAAATTAGCGGTGATTAAGAAGAGACCAGCATCATTGAGGTGACATCTTCTGGGAAATGTTTTCTGAAAGCACAAGGAGGCTGTGTTCCAGAGATAGCCATGGTTGTACCTTGTGCTGTGACAGGACTTGGTAAAGTGTAAGAGTTACCTAGGTGGTACTGGTTTTAGAGGCATGAAGGAGTCATGCAGAGCAGCTGAGGCCATGGAAGCACTGTGAGAGGCCAAGGAAGGCCATTGATGAAGGTGCAGCCTCGGTTGCAATTGATGGCCCAGGACTGAAGGGGTCATGTAAAGGAGTTGAGGCTTGGCACCATGGAGAGAGCCTGTGAGAGGCTAGTGTTGAAGCCTAGTTACAGAAGCATTTTGGAGATGCCAGTACCATGAGATGTCCACCAAGAACAGTAGCAGCAATGGAGAACAGGCATCTGGAGCCTAGAGGACAACGTGTGTGCTACAAAGGGCATGGCTGGAGAAGTGACCCAAGCCCTTGGAGGAGCCCAGAAGATCGTGAGTTGGATTCCAGACATTGGATGGTTGGAGATTTGATTTTGCTTTTCATTGTGACTGTGCCCTGATGTTTTTCCCTCTTGAAGGAAGTATTTTAGTGGAGCCCACAGTTAAGCGACATTTAATCGTAAAAAGACTCTGGATTTTATATTTTAAAAGGATTGAGCTTTTAATATGTAAAGACTGTGGGACTTTTAAAGTTATTTAAGATCTTGGGGTTGAGTAAGAACTAAGGATTGAGGCTTACTGGTGATGTATTTGTGTGTCAAGTTGACAAGGGGTCAATTGTACTGGCTAGGTTTGTGTCAACTTGACACAGCTGGAATTATCACAGAAAAAGGAGNCTATAAGAGAGCAGGCTGAGCAAGCCAGGAGAAGCAAGCCAGTAAAGAACATCCCTCCATGGCTTCTGCATCAGCTCCTGCTTGAGTTCCAGTCCTGACTTCCTTTGGTGATGAACAGCAGTATGGAAGTGTAAGCCGAATAAACCCTTTCCTCCCCAACTTGCTTCTTGGTCATGGTGTTTGTGCAGGAATAGAAACCGTGACTAAGACAGTCACTTTCCACTTTACTGAGGCCAAGACTTTTACTAAACTCAGAGGTCACCAATTCATCTAGGCTAGCTCATCAGCTATCACTAGGAATCCCATGTCTGCCCATTGAACCCAGAGATTACAGGTAGGTCGCCACAACTACCTGATTTGTGTGTGAGTGCTGAGACCTCAAATGTAAATCCTCACATTTGTGTGGTAAGTGCTTTATCTATTGAAGCATTTCCTTATTTCTCAATAGCTGGTACCTGAAATCCTCATAGCATAACTAGTGGAGCTGAAAGTGAGGCATCCAAAGGAAAAACATTCAGGTTGGGAGTAGAACTTAAATTGCCACTCACACTCGCAGACGAAAGATTGAAACGTTTCAGAAGTAACTAAAAAACTGTTGTTGTCTGTTCTCTGCGCCCCCCCAACCTTGCAGTCCAGTCTCAATTCTTTGTACCCTTCATTTAGCTGATATAGAGCACCTATTTTATGGTGATCAGACCTGTTGTTATATCCTGACTCTGCTTCTTAGCTGTGTACCATAGACGGGTTACCCAAGACAGGAGGTAGAGACAACCTAGTAGACTTTCTGAACAGTTATGTGTTGTGATGTCACTTATTATATATACCGTAAGTCATATTTAGTCCCCCATCAGGTAGCTAAACTACTGAGATAATTCCATGTATAAACACACAGAAAATATATTCTAATAACTCTTTTGGAGCATATTTCAACTAAGACATTTTGGGTCAGAGGGCGTGGATTATTACTTTTAAGACATGCTACTAAAATGTCTAAATAAGTGTTAAGTTATTATTTGATTGTAATTTCTCAGCCATTACAGATTGATGGTATGAAGTTCATCCAGAAATCATTTTCAGCTACCAGAGATGAAAATTCCAGTCCTGGAAGCTAGAGATTTTTATCAGATCTGACTATGATCTCCTTGTCTCTCTCTTTTCCATCTGTATTAATAAAAGAGTACATGGAAGTTTGGTTTCATTTTTATCTCTGTCATATATTGAGCTTCAAATGGCAGGCACATCGTAGGCACTGGACATAGAATGAACACAACAAGAATCATTATGCCAGGCATGGTGGCGCACGCCTTTAATCTCAGCACTTGGGAGGCAGAGGCAGGTGGATTTCTGAGTTCAAGCCAGCCTGCTCTACAAAGTGAGTTCCAGGGCTTTACAGAGAAACCCTGACTCGAAAAACCAAAAATAAAAAAAAATAAAAAAGAACCATTACAATTGTAGAGCTGAAGTCTTGGTGGGTGTGTTTATAGATTATGTCTTCCACTTAGAAACTGCAGATGTTTCACGATGATTCCTGCTTTACTCTGTGGTAATTTTAGATTGGTTTCTTCATTTTGTTGCAGCCCATCATAGATATCACAAAGCCTAAACTTGTTCCGATTAATGAAGGTGGAACTACAGAGCTCCTAAATAAGGTAATATTCTCATCATTTTGAGAAATGAGAAAATCTTGGTTCTGCCTCTTTCCTCCCCTATTCCTGAACAATGCTAAGGTAAGAGAAATAGTCTGTCACAGTTTTACTGATGGAACCAAGTGACCAGAAGAGGGCATGCTTGCTTTGTAGAATCTGAAGTGACTGATAGATCTTTTCACAGTAAAGTACATGGAATTTCACAGTTCAGGGCATGGAGTTTTGAACAGTGTTTTCTGGTGTGCATTTGAAATGTGTAATCTACAATAATGTATGGGTTATTTTTAGTGCTTATAGAAATTATCAGCATAAAAATAAATACTTTCCCAACTCCCATATTCTTGGCAGTACACACATGTCAGTGTTATTATAGATTAAAAAGCAGTGCAGTACCTAGTACACTCTCAAAACTCTTATTATTTCATTGGAAAGTAGGAACTAACATTTCCAGAAGCAGAGATGAGAGAACTAAAGGGTTCTGCAGGTATCATAGTATTATAAAGAAGATAGAGCTCTGTGTGGATGTGAGGAGATAAGAACGGGTACTTGAATGAGGTAGCCTCTAAGCTAGGTCTTAAAGATAAAGACAGATTAAGTTAAAGGGCCTGTTAGGCAGAAGAGCAGAATAGCTCCTGGCCAGATGCAGACAGAAGGTTGATATGACTTAGAACCACAGAGTACAGTGTATATGGGAGTAAAATGTATAATCAGACTGGTCAGGTGGGTTCATCTCATATCAAAACTACTTAAGGACAAAGGGGTTTGGCCTCAGCTCAGCAATTCTGGAGCTTGAACACTGGACACTAAAATGATGGTAGTAGTGTGTTTTCAGATTATATATATATATATATATATATATATATATATATATATATATATACATACATACATATACATGCACACATACATGCAGGCAAAACATTCATACACATAAAAATAAATCTTTAAAATAATAAAATTTGGATTTCTTCACAAAGGAAATTTTAAGACTTCAACAAGAGAATGAAAAACTAAAGTCAAGGCTGAAGACCATTGAAATACAGGTAACTGAAGAATCTTTCAACACGGTTATTGAGGAATTAGCCTAGAAAGTATAAGTTGAGTGTACTATGTTTACATTTGATTATAGGCTGTAAATGCTCTGGATGAGAAGTCAGAATTGGAAAGAGTACTTCAGGATTTACAGCTCGATCAAGGAAACCAACAGGTAAAACAATTTAGCTATTTTTCCACATCTAAAGAGAATAAAATTAGAAACTTTGGTCATAATCAATGTCATCATATTCTATCTATTTTGTCATTCTCTCTGCTGAATGCTATTGCTGTCTTACATTGGCTCAGAAACTCTGTCCTTTGTCCATTTTCCAGGGAAGATACACAGCTTACAGGACTAGCTTACATTACAAGTCTTAATAGCAGGCAGGATGTTCTTAAGTTTATTATTAAGAAAGTAAAGGAAGAATTTGCATTTAGGTTTTATTATTATGAATGTTACTTGACTTTCCCTTGGCTGTAGTGACAGTGCAAGGAATAATGAGTTGCATTTGTATTCAGTGTTCTATAGGCTGCGGTGACTTCCAATCTGTTATAGCTTCATTTGTATCTAGTATGCTGTAGGAAACAGTGACATTCCAGAGTGGCAGTTCTGCAAGCCTGTCGTGCGCCTACCCCGTCCAGCGGGAATAAGACACAGGACAACCAGGTTTCTCCTCAGGACAGTTTACTCAGGAACTTAATGTGGCCAATGGTGCATGACGAATGGCAAAAGGCTGGCCCAGAGCCTCCCTGGAAGCAGCTACTTAAGCCCTGTCCTGGCCAATCACGGAGCTGCCTCGTGGCTCTCGCGTGACTACACCAGGTGTTCTCGGGCTCAAGATCAAACAACAGCTGACACTGTAATGCCAATTTAAGAGTCGTTTATGCCAGAACAGCTGAATCAGTCGATGCCGTCTTTAAAGAGCGGTTGAATGGCTCCCTACATCTCCCCCTTTTTTATTTCATATGAACGAGTGGCAACCAGCTCTCCAAATCATTATGCTTTAGGTCAGATCATTTCTAGGCCAGGCCATCAAGCCCGTCACTGAGTACTCACGCAGCACAAGCCTGCTAAGGTCCAGGGTAAGCTGGCATCCCCTGTCGGCATGGCCTCTGTTTTAGGCGACAACCTGCCTGAGCCTTAATCCGTTGGGACCTTTAGCAATCGTAGCTGATAGGAGAAAGCACACTCAAAAGGCAAACATCACTGCTTAATTGCAGCAAGCCAAACTTGGGGGGACTGGCTATTCTCCATGGCAATAGTGGCATCAGTCAGCATAGTAAGATCTCTTTTTCTATGAACCTGGGTCATTTTGCAGAGACATCACAGGCAACCGATGGAAACCAGGACCAGGCCTAAGGCTAAAGCTCCTTTTGCCCACCCAGTTCTGGGATGGGGCACTGCTTGTAGACTCTGTGCTGACGACTTCTTGATTATAGAGTTGCAGGCTCGACCGGCTTAACAATCCGTTCGTGGTCACCGGGCCTTCTTCGTTCTTCACCTTCTTCACCAGCCGTTCAGGCACCCACACCGGATCTTGTTGGTCCTGTGGGAAAATACAAACAGCATCTCGTGCCCATGTCAGCTCGGGTTCAGGTCCTCACCACAGACCCGTTAAGATGTCTTTCCATTTAACTTGTTCTAGAGGGGGTGCATGCCCCACACTATGCCTGTCAGCCGCTGATTGGCCATGTATATCCAAATTCAGAAAATTTCTTTGGGGGTACGGCCTTGGCCTATTCCCCCTTTTTGTTTTTGTAAGCACTCATTTAAAGTGCTATGAGCACATTCCACAATGCCTTGGCCCTGTGGATTATATGGCAGCCCATGACTGCAGATGACATCCATTTGTCCATTGTCAGTTTTTAGCTGCTGAGGCTTTCCCCAGGCAGCCCAAGCTTCTAAGCAATGTCCAATGTCATTGCGAGCCTTCTCACCAGGTAAAGGGGTTCTTATGATCCCATATGCACTTTTGTATTACAGTTAATAGCTCAAAAACAGCAGATGTCTTTTACTTGTTTGTTTACCAAAAGCTCCTATACTTATTTTTCAGAGCCTTTGCTATCAGCTGTGCTATAGATTCAGACTTGAGCTACGAGTTTTTTCTAACACCTGTTATGTACTGGTTCGTTGGCAGTATGTTTTAAGATCTTTTTTAATATTGATGTCTTTAAAGAAGGCGTCTGCTTCTGCCTCTGTCAGTTGGAACTTTGCCCCTTAGTTCTTAGCCGTAGCTGGCCAAACTCCGTACTGAGAACTGGGATTTGTTCTGAACCAGTGAATTGAACAGACAATAACGAAAACAGACTTCACATGACAGACATGAACGATTGGCATGCCAAGGACAGACAATACCTTACACAAAACACATTTTACCTATTCACAAGCCTACCTGAGAATAATAGCTGAGTATTGCTCTACCTGCTGGGAGTTCATTAGTGTATCATTGTCTCTCATGTGGTCCTCTCGGTGAGTGTGACACAGTATTGTGCTTTTATATGAGCAAAGAGATTCAGATGAATATTCAGTGCAGAATTGTCTTTTCTATGGTTGTTATTGTAAATGTCTGCCAAAATGATCCCCAAATCTACCTCTGTATTTTTTTTTTCCATTTCTAACTTTTTTTTTATCTTTTTCTGGAATGGGTATTGTGCCCAGAGCCTATATATGCTAGGCCAGTGCTCTCATACTGAGCTATATCCCCAGATATTATTAGATTTTTGTTAAACTTTATGAAAAAAATTCAAGCATGTAAAAATACAGAAAGTGGTATACTGAGCCCCAAGGAACCCACTACCCAGCTTCACAGTCACCAGGCATGGCCAATCAACATTCTTTCCTCCTTCTTTCTTCCCTTTGTGTCTTTTTTGAAGCAAGTCTCAGACATTATTTTATCTGCAGTTATTTATTGACATGATTTTTCTTATATGGCTAGGGGAAAAAAAAAAAATATATATATATATATATATACATATATACATACATATACTTTTTCAAAGCAAAAAAGAAACATACCAAAAAAAAGACTTTGTAAATAAAGATAACCCATAAAAATAGAGAAACTCACAGTATACAAAAGGAAAAATCAAAATAACAATAAGAAAAAAGAAAACACCAAAACTAAGGGAAATTAAACAAAAAATACCATAGAATTTATTTTGTTTTAGGCAGTTTCTCCTGGGCTTGGGGTCTGCCCTAAAGTGTATAGAGGGTATCAGTTACAGGTTCCGTCTTGGTTCAGAGTCAGATCCCATGTCCACTTCCTCTCATTACTGAGACTCCACCTGGCTTGAACCTGTACAGGTCTTATGTATGATGCCACAGTTTCTGTGAATTCATGTGTATCAGGTCTGTTGCATTTGGAAGACAAGACCTATTATGCTTGCAGTCATTCCTCACCTCTAGCTCTTACAGGCTGTCTCCTTCTGCATAGCTCTCATTTGGGACTGAGTGCTCCAAAGTCTTTCTCTGAATATTGTCCAGTTTGGATCTCTTAATTCCCATCTCCTGCAAGAAGCTTCTCTGGTGTATACTAAGGCACTTACCAATGCGTATAGCAGTATGTCATTAGGAGTGATTTTATTGCTATGTTCCTTCAACAGAATAACAGTACTAGATTTTCCCTAGGCCTGTGATCTAGCTAGTCTCAGGTCCTTGGCCACTTTAGCAGTGTCTGGTGTGGGTTCCATCTCATGGAGTGAGCCTTATGTCTGATCACAAAATGGTTGTTATTACTCATAAATACACTATAGCTGACTTCAGACGCACCAGAGGAGGGCGTCAGATCTCATTACGGGTAGTTGTAAGCCACCATGTGGTTGCTGGGATTTGAACTCATCACCTTTGGAAGAGCAGTCGGGTGCTTTTACCCCCTGAGCCATGTCACCAGCCCCGTGTGTTAATTTTCTATCCTTCTGCTTTGCGAGAAAAAAAAAAAAAAAAAAAAAAAAAAAAAAAAGCTTATTAGCTGTAAACTTTTCCTGATGGAGTTGGTTTTTGGGGGGGGAGATGGGGTTTTAAGACAGTGTTTCTCTTTGTAGCTCTGGCTGTCCTGGAACTTGCTCTGTAGACCAGGCTCAAACTCCTCAAACTCAGAGATCTGCCTGCCTTTGCCTCCTGAGTGCTGGGATTAAAGGTGTGTGTTACCACAGCCCAACCCTGGTGGAGTTTTTAAGGATCTTTTATATAGAAAATCATATCATTTGCTAAAGATACTTTGACTTCTTCCTTCCCTATTTATACCCCTTGGCTTTCAGTTGCCTTATTGTTCTAGCTAAGACTTCAAATTCTATACCAAATAGGTATGGAGAGAACAGACATCTTTGTCTTGTCCCTGATTGTAATGGAAATGCTTTGCATTTCTCTCCGTGTAAGTTGTTATAAACTATATGGGTGTGCTGTAAAATGCTTTATGTTGAGACAATGTCTCTTATATCCCTAGTCTCTAGGACTTTTATCATGAAGGGGTGTTGTATTTTAGCAAAGGTCTTTTTTTCATCTAATGAGATTGTCGTATGTTTTGTGTCTTGATTTACAAGTTTTGGATCATCCCTGCATCTCTGGGATGAATCCAATGTAATCATGGCAGGTAATCTTTTGATATGTTTATAGATTTAGTTTCCAAGTATTTATTGAGAACTTTTAAATTTATGTTCATAATGGATATTCATCTTTTATTTTCTTTTTTGTTATTAGGTCTTCATGTGGTTTTAGAATCATAGTAATAGTAGCTTTCTAAAAATAATGTTCCTCAGTTTCTGTTTTGCAGAATATTTTGAAGGATAGTACATTAATTTTTCTTTGAAGGTAGGGTAGATTTCTGTACTGAATCCATCTGACCCTGGGCTGTTTTGGTTTGAAGACTTTTCTAATTACTGCTTCTATTTCACTAGGGGTGATAGGTATGTTTAAATTGCTTATTTGATTTTGAAATTGCTTATTTTATTTTAGGAGCCAAGCAACCTAAAATAAATGGAGGTTTTACAGTTTGCTAATATAAGGTCTCTTCAGTTTTCTTTTGATGTAGGCACTTGGTGTTCTGAATTGTCCATAGAACTGCCTACATTGTGTCCCATAGGTTTAAGTATGTTATATTTTCATTTTCATTCAATTTTGAAGTTGTTATTTTCCTTTTTGATTTCTGTCTTGGCCCATTCAGTAGTGAATTGTGCAGTTCTCATGAATTTACATACTTTCTGCTGTTTCTGTTGTTGATAGCCACCTTTTACCCATGGTGGTCAGATAGGATACAGGGTGTTTTTTCAGCTTTCTTATATCTGTTGAGACTTGTATGTGATCAATCTTGGAGAAAGTTCCATGAACTGCTGAGAAGAAAGTATATTGTTTAGTGTTTCTGTGGGATGTTCTGTAGATATCTACTAGAGCCATTGATTTATGATGTTCTTTAACTCCAGCATTTTTTTTTTTGTCTGAATGACCTATTGGCAAGAGTGGGCTAACTGGGGTATTGAAGCCACCCAATATTGTAATGTGAGAATTAATATGGATTTTAGCTGTAGTTGTGTTTCTTTTATGACCTTGAATGCTCTTGTGTTTGATGCATATTTATTATAATATCCTCTTGGTGGGTGTTTGGGTTTTATTGTTTCCAAGAGACACAATGACCAAGGCAGCTGTTATAAAAGGAAAATTTTAATTGGGGCTGGCTTGCAGTTTTAGAGGTTTAGTCCATTATCATCATAGGAAGCAAGGCAGCATGCAGGCAGACTTGGTGCTGGAGGAGCCAAGAGTTCTACATCTTTATCCAAAGGCAGCCAGGAGGAGACCGTCTTCCATACTGAGCGGAGCCTGAGCCCACCTACACAGTGACAGACTTCCTCCAGTAAGGCTATACACCCCATAATTCCATTCCCTGTGGCCAAGTATTCAAACACATGAATCTATGGGGCCAAACCTGTTCAAACCACCACAGTGGCTTTTTCCTTTAATGAGTATGTAGTAACTTTCTCTATCACGTCTATATAACTTTGGTTTGAAGTCTGTTTTGTCAGATATTATGGCTATACATGGTTGCTTCTTGAGTCCATTTACTTAGACTACTTTTTTCTATTCTTTTATACTGAAGTGACATTTATTCTTGATGGTGTGATGATTTTTTTTTTTGATGTAGCAGAAAGATGGATCTTGTTTTTTTAATTCAATCTGTCTGTGTCTTTTTTTTTTTTTTTTTAATAGGGTTTTTCTGTATAGTTCTGGCTATCTTGGAAACTGCTCTGTAAACCAGTCTGGCCTCAAGCTCACAGAGATCTGCCTGCCTCTGCCTCTCATGTGCTGGGATTAAGGCACAAGCCACCACTACCTGGCTAGTCTATGTCTTTTTATTGGGGAATTGTGACCATTAATACTGAGTTATCAATGAACAGTTTTTATTGATTCCTAAGATTTTATTGTTGTGATATGGGTTTTCTTCCTTTTTGATTTACTGTTCTGGGGTTATTTATTTATGCCCCTTTTTGGGATGTAGTTAACTTTTCCAGGTTCAAATTTTCTTTGTAGTGTGTGGGATTGATAGATTGCTTAAATTTGGTTTTATTGTGGAATGTTTTGTTTTTCCTCTACCAATTATGATTGATAATTTTTGCTGGATATAGTAGTTTGGACTGGCATCTGTGGTCTTTCAGAATTTGTAGAGCATCTGTCCAGGCCCTTCTGGTTTTCAGAGTCTCCATTGAAAACTCAGGTGTTATTCAAATGGCCTTGCCTTTATATGTCACTTGGTCTTTTTCCTTTGCAAATTTTAATATCCTTTCTTTGTTCTGTATATTTAGTGTTTTGATTGTTATGTGTTGTGGGACATTTCTTTTCTTGTCCTATGTATTTTGTGTTCTGTATGCTCTTTGAGTCTTGATAGGCACTTTCTTCTTTAGATTGGGAAATTTTTCATCCATGATTTTGTTAAAAATAGTTTCTATGACTTTGATCTGACTTTCTTCTTTTTCCTCTATCCCTATTATTGCAGGTTTGGTGTTTTCTTTTTTAAAGATATATATAGATATAGATATAGATGTATTTTATGCATATTTGCATGTATGATTGCATGACAGAAGAGGGCATCAGATCCCATTACAGATGGTTGTAAACCACCATGTGGTTGCTGGGAATTGAACTCAGGACCTCTGGATGAGCAGCAGGTGCTTTTAATTGCTGAGCCATCCCTTCAGCTCCAGGTTTGGTTTTTTCATGGTGTCCCAGATTTCATGGATATTTTGTGCATGCATTTTTTAAAGATTTAATATTTTCTTTGACTGAGCTATTCATTTCTTCTATCTTGTCTTAAAGACCTGAAATTCTCTCTTCCATGTTTTGTAATCTGAGAATTTTCAGTTTAAATTTTCTTTAGTGATTCTATTTCTACTTTTATGTCTTGAAATGTTTTCCTTATTTCATTCAACCATTTCTATTTTCACTGTGTTCATTAAGACATTTGTTTCTATCCTCTTTAAGGTCCTTGAACATATTCATAATTGCTATTTTGAAGTCCTTGTCTTATGCTTCAGCTAGATTGAATTGCTTGGGTCCTATTACCATGAAGTTACTGGCTTCTGGAGGAGGCATATTGTATTGGCTGTTCATGTTTGTGTTTTTGTGCTGAGATTTAAGCATCTGGAATTAAGATGTTTCAAGTATGTTTTTAGTGAGGTGTCTGGTCATGTCTCTGTGGGTGGGTATTCCATTCTTAGTTGCTGTTGCCCACTCTGGGTCCTGGACAAGTGGAGTCCCTAGTAGAGAGTGCTTCTGTAGGTTGAGAGTAATGTAAAGAAATGGAAATGGCCTGAGAGGAAAGGCTGAAAAAGGCAGCATGAAAGAGCTAGAGGAACTGGGGTCCACACCAAAAGGCACCCAAGAGATGAAGGTGTGGTGGAAAGCACCTGGAAGCAGGCTGCTACAGGACAAATAATAGTCTAGGGAGGTTGGAATGGAGGACAAGAAAAGTTTGTTTGATTTGTTTGGTTTTTAGCTTTTCAGAATGACTTGTCAGGGGGCTAGGATATAGTTCAGTTAACTAAATGCTTGCTTAGTGGGCACAAAGCCCTGAATTTGATCCCTAGTACCACGTAAACCAGGCATGTTGATACATGTTGATGCATGCCTGTAATCCCAGCACTGGGGAGGGTGAAAGCAGGAGGATAGGTGTCTAAGATCATCTTTGGCTACAAAATAAGTCTGAGGCCAGCTTGATTTACAAGAAACTATGCCCCCAATATCCTTCTCCATATGACTTGCCAATTCCTTTCCTGGTACACACAACTGTCAAATTGAGATCTCATTTCTTTTGTTCCTTTTTAACTAAAATTCTAGCAGTTCAAAAATCGCATTTCCTATGTTTGGAATACAGTGACTATTTTAAGTATCTGCCCTGTGTACACCAAGGTTGAGGCTGGATTGAGCCTGCTAGCAACCCTGCTGGGGCTGCCACTTACCCAGACTGGTGAGAAAAGCTATGTGCATACACAAGCATTACTCTTTCTCTCCTTGGATGTTGGATCACTATTTTAAAACTGCTGTTATTTAGTATATCAAGGGAAATTATACTCATGTATTTGTTTTTCATAGGATTTGCTAAAAGCCCAAGACTTGGATGACTTGGAAAACACAGTTGCAACTCTTAGGAGTGAATTTCAGAAGACACTTAATGACAAGACAGAAAACCAAAAATCTTTGGAGGAGAACCTAGCAGCAGCCAAACATGACCTCCTCAGAGTACAGGAGCAGCTGAGCATGGCTGAGAAGGTCAGATGGAAGAGCTTCGCCTGTTCATGGCTGTTATCTAATACGTACAGTAGAGAGACACAGATGTGACTAGATAAGTGGTACACAGTGTCAGGGGCAGCTCATTTTATTCTGAATTTTAGCCAATGTGTGTTCTGAAGAGCTACCATTTCTTGGCACTTACCTTCTTCCATCTTGGTGATAATAAACAAAGTGCTCCCTCCCTCCTGCACATGCTGCTTCTACCCTACCCTTGCTTTGCTGGCAGTCTGCTGGTTCTTCTCTAGCCTGAGAGACCTGAATGGCTTTTGTTGTTGTTCTAAGATTTTGAAACCTTTTTAAAAATGGTGTATATGGGAAATAGTCAATTTTTCACTTTAGAAAAAATTTAGTAAATATTTAGTTTACATATTTAAGAATATGGATGCAAGGCTGGAGAGATGGAGGCTCTTAACCATCTGTAACTCCAGTTTCAGGGGATCTAGTGCCCTCTTCTGACCTTGATGGGCACCAGACATTCATATGGTATACATACATAAATATATGTTATGTAAAACATTTATATGCATAGAGTAAATAAGTAAATCTATTTTTTCAATCATAATTCTTTTTGAAAAAGGATTGGGTACTAGGTATGGAATTCATGGCTCCTACATATTAAGCAAATGTTCTGCTGGCTGCTACAGTCCTAGCAACTAAAATCCTCAAATTAAGGCTAGAAGATGCTTAGTAGTGAAGACTCTGGCATTTGGCTTTCAGCACGCATGTCACATGTCTCACAACTACCTATATTTCCAATTCCCTGCATGAATGATGTTTATATAAATTCACACTCAAAAACCCTCCTCCTTGGGATTTAAAACTTGGGGGTTTAGAAAAATATTGTGCGTATTTTACTTAAAAGTTAATTTATATGTTGAACAGGTTCCCATATCTAGGGCACAGTGTGATTAAGTTACTTGCTAACATGGTGTTACTTTGGAAAATAGTACTCTTTTATTAGCTTCTCCTTTGAAGTATTTATAAAGCTCAGGTGGTTATAATATTATACAAGTACGTTTTTAAGGAAATTAGAAAATAGTAAACAACATGCATTTTTATCACATTCATTATTCTTTCCTTAACGTTCCTTAGTAATGGGCTGACAACATTTTTCATAAAACAGGAGTTAGAGAAGAAATTTCAACAAACAGCAGCTTATCGAAACATGAAAGAGATTCTCACTAAAAAGAATGATCAAATCAAAGACCTACGGAAAAGACTGGCAAAGTAAGCTGGCTGATCCTCACGTGGGGTTCCTCTCCCCACTTGCCTGCTGGTGCCAATGAGTCAGGCCCTGGGTTGGTCCATTGTTTAGTCCACAGGGTTGCTTTTAGGTTCAGCTAGACCTTTTCCCTCACCACACTGTACTTACTCAGTTGCAGGCAAAGGCACAGAAACAGCAGCTAGCAAGGCAACACTAGTTATTTATGCTTCCTAGTGTTCTGGCACTGATGTCCTTTGCTAGTTGGGGTCATTTTGTCATCAGTGGCTTTGCATACAAACACAGCTGAAGCTGACATTTTGCATTTGTTCCAGGGAAGACATCTATAAAGTGAATTCAAGATTAGATTTGTCTTGGGAGGAGGTTTGCTAACCCTTAACTCATAGTCATGTTAGCTGTTCTTGTTGATTTTAGGATTGTTGTAATTGTACTAAGATATCAAGGGTCTAAATTTTAAATGCAGGCCTAGAATCTGTAGACATCTTGGGTGATCTGATGTAGACTCCAAGTCACCATCATAGCACTATCCTCGAGTATAACTAACTTCTGCTGCAGTGGGTGGGGCTGTAAAATGAGCAGTGATGGCACTCCTGGGATAGCTACTAGAGGGACTTCACTTACGGCAGTAGCAAGAACAAAAAAAGATCATGACATTATGCTCTCAATTTTATTTCCAGATATGAATCTGAAGATTAAAGACTGGAGGTTTTGTCTATAACCTGCCACACATGAACATACAAGTTATCTCCATTCACCTCAGGCATGTATTTAGAAGCATTTTATCATATTCTGTTCTTTTTCCAATGTTTAGGCTTTCCTTGAAATATTAGAACTATGATTCTTATCTTCAGTTCTGTAATTGGGAAGAGAAAAAAATGTAATGATTCTTTTCTATTGTCCCAAATACCTCTTTGTCATATGCTCCAGAGCCTCCATGCAAGTACAGTGAGATTTCTTCATGGTAGACAGCAGTTTAGAGTGGGAAGAAGAGCCATCCTTTTGCGTTAGTGAGTGAACCTTTTAATGTTAGAGAAGCTGGTAACATCTATACTTGTACAGTCCCTAAGTGTAAAGATAAATAGTAAAGTTATTAATATTTTCAAATAAACCTTTTATTTTAATAATAAAATCTTAATTAATTTATCTAATCATCAAAATGTGTAAACTCATGGAAAATATGTTTACTTTCCACTCTAGTCAACATTTCTAATCAATTGTAAGAGAGAATAAGCTGCAGTTAACTCAGTTAACCTTTGCATCTCTCCGTCATAAGTGCTGCTTATTATAGGAGATGCAGACATTTTTTGCATCCTTACTTACCATTGGTCTGTGTTATGGACAGAGAAGTCAAATTCATCCTATACTTTCACAGTTTAAAAAGCAGATGTACTCTGAGTACATGCAACCTTTAGAATTATTTGCAGAATATCCTTTTAGCTTATATGTGAATTAGAATTCTTTCAAACTTTGACTCAACATAAAGTCACTCAGTTCCAGGTTGAACTTTGGTTTGTATGTGTGTAGAAAAATGGCATTTTCAAGAGATTTTAATATTTCTATTGATGTACTTTTCCTCGGGTGACCATATATAAAGTATCGGAAATAAGACATGATGCCTACAATGTGTGGTGCAGTGATATGGTAAGCATTTAACCACGTGTTAACATGGACGAAGTGTTCTATTTCTCAAAGCAAACATGTCACATCCTGTGTGAACACTCTAAGAGAGGCTTTTCTATCTTCACCATAGAGAATTTATTCTCAGAGAAGAGTACATTGATCAGAGCTTACATCTTTATTATTTTCACTCACACACTTCATATTAGCTTTGACTATACTGTGGGATTTTTGTAACTTTGTTAAATACTAAACAAACAAATAATAGTGAAGTGATTTCTCCCTAAAAAAAAAAAAAAAAAAGCTGAGAAGGCAATCTTAGGATGATGAATGAATCGGAAGGCAATCTTAGGATGATGAATGAATCCGAAAGGGAAGAGAGAAAAAATATATAAAAACAAAGCAACATTTTTTCATCCATTTGTTTGCAGTTGGACCGCTCATCAGTTTCATGTAGGGCTTGCATTGAGGATGCAGTTTCACCCTGTGTTTCTTTAGCCCAACATAATTCCCTCTCTGAAATCCCATTTGTGGACCAAGATGTTCTGAATAAGTCAGAAACAAACCTTGTAACTAAGTGGAAAATGTGTCTTTGAGAAATGGTTTAATTGTATTCTCCCTACACCTTTCTCAGCTGAAGGCCAGGAAGAAAAGACTTGGTAAGACACCACACCACATGTAATACATTGCTGGGTAGAATTTTTATTTGTTTTGTTGGTGGTGGCTTTGAAATATTCTGTGTAGTATGTTCTACTTGTTGAATAATAAATTCAAAAGTATTTCTGAAACCTTAAAAACTGTTAATCAGTAAGATAAACAGATAGGTTGCATAATCATTGTGATGCCTGTCTCTTACAGCACTGATTCTGCATAATCACTGTGCCCCTGTCTCTTACAGAACTGATTCTGCTTTTTTCACTTTTCTGCTTTGTTTTTAAACTCAAACCTCAGCAAGATTTCACTTGGTTTCCCAGTTTTAAAATTTACTGAATCATTTAACTGAAAAAGCCTGTTTAGTCTATATATTTTGGCTCTCTAGGAAACTACTTCGAGCCTTAAGGTACAGGTAACTGTGGACAGTCTGCTGGTAAACCATCTTGATGAAGCTCTTGGCCAGGGTGCAGCACTGTTCCTACTATGCACAGGGCTCTGGGATCAGAATCCACACAATAAAATAAAAACAACTAAATAAGATGTGGGTTTGATTTAACTTTAAATTGAAGCTTTTGAAATTATGATGAGACATTTTGTTCACAAAAATAAAATGCAAATTAATGCCTTCAATTTTGTTATTAATATCAATCTAGATGGTTATTTGCTCTCATCTTACATTTGTATCTATGTTGAATATATATTTAGTCATTTACTTATGTCTTATAAATCTTATTATATAGAATATTTTGCTCTTTTAAATGTGTAATCATATTTGATAAAGCCTTTACTATCTATTATTTCCACTTTGATAAACTGAATGAGCTTCTTAGATATCTTTATAATTAAATGCTTGCATTTTTAATATATTAGATTATAAAACTTTGGTATTATTTACCCTCTGCTTATGCATAAGTGCCTATGTCCTGAGCTTTGCTATTAGAAATTTAAGACATGATTTATCTCATATAAGCAAGTCTTTGAAGATAATTCCATCTCAGCAAGCTAAACCACCATCAAATAAACAAAACAAAAACCGTTAAATATTTCCTGAAGGGAAATCATAAAGAAAGGTATTAGGATGGCCTTGGTATCTTTCATATTGCCACTAGGTCAACCATTAAAGGTACCACAAAATCATCTGTTTATGTGAATTAATGAAAATATAGTCAGAGCTGAAGAGCTGGCTCACTAGTTAAAAGCACTTAGTTATCTTGCAGAGAATCTATGGCATAGAGTTGAAACCTAATTCCAGGCTCCTACTTGATGGCTCAGAACTATCTGAAACTCTAGTCCCAAGGGATCTGACACCTTCTTCTGACTTCTGCAAGCACTAGGCGCTCATGTGGTGCTAAGACATACATGTATGCAAAACACTCATACACATAAAATAAATAAATAAAATCAATAGAAAGAAAGGAAAGAACAGAAGGAAGGGAGAGAGGGAGGGAGGGAGGAAAATGTATCAATCTCTGTTTTCATTTCTAATGTGGCCTTGGAAAACAAACAAGCTTATTAGGATTAATGTACATCCAGAATGAAGGCTTAAGGTACTCTTCCTAAGAGTGGAGTATATAGGATATGCTGCATCTTGGAAACCTCAAGACTTCCTGGTTGCATTGCATGAAATTATCAATCATCCATCTCAGCTTTGTTTTAAATACTGGAAGTATGTAGGTAACTGATTTGGGATATATAGATGCTGTATGTGCTTTATTTCTTTCTTTTGCTGTATTACACTTGCTAGGATTTCTAGTTAATTAGAAATGGTTGTAGAAGACATTCTTGGTTCTTTTTCTTGCGAGAAATGCTCTAAATTTTTAATAAGAATTATATGTTCAATATTCTATATCAGTTAAGGAAGTTCTTTCTTACTTTGCTAAAACCTACAAACAGGTGTTAAATTTTTCAAAATTCTTTTTCTGCATTTACTGAAATGATAATGCATTTTTTTTTTCTTTTTAAAGACAGAGTCATACTATATAGCCCAGGCTGGCTTTGAAATCTTGTTTTTGATGCCTTCCTTGGCACATTTTATTTTTTTTAATGTTAAACTACCCTCAGTTGTTAACAGTACTGTCCTTAGCCATGGCAGTATGTGGGTGCTATAGGAGAGTGGCTCTGCCTACTAGTAGGTTTTTCAGGCAAGTTTTAATCTGTTGCTAATCTTAGATTTGGCAGGATGCCTTCTGATTCTCCCAAAGCATAAGAGTTATGGGAAGCTATCTGAAGCTATCTCCCACTCATATCCTTTCCTCTTGGGAGGCTTCCAATGTGCTCAGAATAGATTGACATGTAAAATATAAAAATACTTACTATGAGGTCTAGACTTGGTTTCTCAGTGAAACAGTATCTCACAATTATTGTTGTGGTTATCCTGCCTGTTTTGATGAACTGTTTTCTTTTTGAATATATGGGGGAAAGACCCAAGAAGCTGGCACCTTTGGCTTACTCTCTTTTGTTATTGATGTAAGTAATAAACTGCCTGAATCTAAAAACAGCTCATCGCATCTTTTACCATCAGTCTTAGTCTGACCTTGATCTCACTTTGGCTGCAGCTGTTTATGTAGCTACCTCTCAGGAACTAAGGAATACAACCTGTAACTGCTACAACAGCAATTGACAGCCAGCCTTCTGCCATCTGCACTTTGAGAGCTGTGCAGCTGAAGAAAATGCCTACCCAAGTTTATGCTCCCTTCGAGAAGAAAGAAAAAGGAGAGTGTACCCAACAGCAGTCATCCTAAATATAAAAATGTTCTCTCAGGCGGAGTGTGTGTTGTCTTCCTAGGGTCTATAGCCATTCTGTTGCACCTGAGTGAGAGTCCTGATGAGTCCTTTCCAGTTGCCCTCAGGCTGCTATCACCAAAGCTGAAGCTCATAAACGATGCCCAGCATATATATGCCCCAGCCTGTCTACCCCTGGATTCTGACCTCAGTTATGATATGTTATATATTGCTGGTTCTTAAGTTTTGCAATATTAATGTCAAAACTGGTCTGGAATTTTCCTTCCTTGGTAAACATCTCTTACTCGAAAGCTGCCATCAATGTTTCTGAGACCATAAATGATTAACTTTAACAAACAAACAAACAAACAAACAACAAAAAATGCTTGATCTCTGATCATATTCAGCGAAAGTTTTAAATACTTGAACCAGCATTTATAAGTGCAGTGATCTGAAGTAAGCCCATTTTGAAGAAAAGGCAGTAGAGAGGAAAGAGTGGGAGTGAGGTAGTGGGAGTGGAATAATGAACAACTGTATCTCTTAGAACATCTCCCATCAACCCAGCAGATGTTTTGCATGACTGGGGTTGCTGCTGTTTGTCCTAGGGGCTCTGCAGCAATGGAGGAGTGTCTTCGAGGTATACAGTGTGAATTCATTTATCAGTGTTGTCTTGTAAAAAGTTCCCTATAGTCAGCAACTATCTGCTGTTTTGGTTTTACATCTTGTCCTTGTGCTCTATGTTCTTAACACATAGTTTTGGACCTCAAAATAACATTTTAGGGTTATTCTAGGGTCAATAGTATTTGCTTTAGATAATTATTACATTTTCCTAAATTTTTAATGGCTTTATTCTATCAGATCTTTTAAATAATATATATCCATGTTAAGGGAATATCTGATGAGTTTTTGTAAATGTGAATCTCCATGTGACCTCTGCCACAATTGAGAAATGGGATATTTTATCCTTCTTAGCCCCTTGTATCACTCTTCCTGATCTGGTGCCTGAGAAAACACTGATCTGCTTTTTCTCTTGATATCTTAATGTACCTTTTTAAAAATTCATATGATGGAATCATAGGTTAATTGTTAAATGTACCTTCTTTCACTCAACAAAATGTATTTAATATTTAAGATCTGTCCTTGTCTGTGTGGATACCAGTAGTATATTCCTTTCATTGTTGAGAAGTTCCCCGGAGTATGGCCTATCATAGTTTGTTTATTCAACCAACTCTCAAGAATATTTTCAATAATATTTCCTAAATTTCATACACAAAATCAATATTTTTGATTGAGTGCCTGTTGCACATCATTTGAGATACAGCATGAGCAAAATAATGTGTGCCTTTATGGAGTTTAAAGAGGATCCAAAAAACAAATAGTAGTAACTAAATTATATAATTATATGCATTAGTCCCTTTTGGCTGCTCTAACAAATTGCATAATTAATGGTTTCAGATAACAGAAATGTGTTCTTTCTTAGTTATAAAAGCCACAAACCTAAGTCAAGATGTGGTAAGTTGGTTGTTGCTGGATGCTGTGAGGGAGATGCTTTCCTGAGGCTTCTGGTGGTTGCCGAGTACCTTCTGTCCAGTGACTTAGAAACACACCATCTCTCTCAGGCTTTGCTCTATCCTCACATCGCCTTCTGCTCTGTGCTCTCTTTTTGAAGGGCACTTGTAACTAGATTTAGTGTCCACACTAGCTCAGTGTGAAGTGGAAAAAACCCTTTAGGTTCTAGGTTCTATATAGATAATGTTATAGGGGCTACTACAGAAACTCTCACCAAATGTTAAAAAATGATAACAGAAAAGTAGACTAATTAAAGGCAAGAGTGCTGGAGATGCATGTTACAATAGATGCAACTCTAGTCATGGACAGGACAATCTAGTGAGCGACAGCGACAGAAGCGGTGTGAGAAGTCAGCTGGTGAAAGATGAGAAGTCACAGGCACTGCCTGGGAATGACTGGCGCATTCAAAGGCAGTGAGGACTGAAGCCTGCCAGTGGAATGCTATAAGAATTCAAGATTGATGATTTATTGGTTTGAAGCAGGGTCTCACTGTGTACTCCTGCTGTCCTGGAACCTGGTTTGTTGACCAGGCTGTCCTTAAACTTGGAGATCCACTTGCCTCTGCCACCCAAATGCTGGGATTAGAATTTTAAAGTGTTATTTATTATTTATTTTATATGTATGAGTGTTTGCGTGCATGTTTTTGCACACCACTTGCATGCCTGGTGCTCTCAGGAGCCAGAAGATCATTTGGAACTGAAGTTACAGACAGCTGTGAGCTGCCATTTGGGTGCTAGGAGCAAAACCCAGGTCTCTGCAAGAGCAACAAGTGTTCTAACTACTGAGTCATTTCTCCAGCTCCGTGGATCCGGAATTATATGCTTAAGAACATGGACAGCTTTTGCAAGGTGTTAAACCATAGAATAATAAAACCTGGTAATAACATTAAAAGAGCCCATTTCAAGCCATTTGGGAGCAGGGTAATACAGGGAGTATGGCAAGTTAAACTAGATGTATGCAGGTGGTAAAAGTGGTTGAGACTCAACAGACTGCTGAGTAGACACACCATAAGCATATAGTTCAAAGAATCCTGCCACAGGATTCTTCTAGTGCCCAGCTGAAGAATTGCTATTATCTGCACCCACAGAGCCCTGCTGGTCTCTCCCAGGCACTTGGTTCCTCCAAAAGCACCCACTCTCCTCACTTCTAGCACCTACTGTTCATCTGGGCTACCTGTTTTTTCTGCTGTCATTGTTTTATGTGATGGAACCATATACCCTATGTATTCCTGTTTCATCTACCACTGGGATGAGAGTTCAGAGATTTCATCTGTTATTGCATATGACAATCTTTTGTTTGTTCTCATTGCTAAATAGCATTGCCTTTTGTGAGTAGGCTATCATTTAATCATCTATTTTACTATTGATGCACATTTGGAGATTTCCAGTTTGGGCTACTACAAAGAAGTATATAAAGTGTGGTGTCATTGCTTGGTCACAACATATGTGAATATTCAACATTAGTGGATATTGCTCAAAGTCTTTCCAAGTTGCCAGTGCTTGAAGAGAGCTTGGTTCTGGATATGTTTTGGATATAAAACTTTAATAGCATATTAGCCCTGATTCACAGACGATGGACAAAAGAACTCAAGGGTTGACTCCAGATGTTTGCAGCTGAGCCACTGCTGGTAAGGCTCATTATCAGCTGTATTAGAAGCAAGGATTTGGGCATATAGGTGAGAAGAAGACAAAAGCAGGATTCCATCTTATATAGCTGCCCAGTAGGAGTATCAACAAAGGGGTAAACATCCAAGTCCCAGCCTCAGCAGATTGGTCTGGATTTGTAATGAAGCAATAAGAGTATCAGTGGAAGAAATATTAAGAAAATCCACCAAGGAAGTAAGTATAGATGAGAATATGGGATGCCCTATCACCATGAAATCTGAGAGAAATGAATCAACAATGATACTAAGTAGCAGAAGCCTGTAAGGAAGGCCACAGGGAGATCTAGAGTGTCCTTAGAAGCAGGCTCAGCAAAGTACATCAGGAAGGAGAGATTTATCTGCATCAGACAAGTCAAGAAGAGGACTCCAAGATGCCATTTCAGCTAGGTACGTGAGGCAGGGCATTGCTTGAGACCATACTAGTTTTGCTATCCTTTTCCAGTAAGAGTTGGTCTGAATAACTAGAAGTATTAAGAAGAGAGACAGGGCTGCCACTAGGGACATGATGAGAATGTAACTTTCTAAGCAAAGACGTGAAGGAAGTAAGGAGTTCACCATGGGGTGTCTGTGGGGAGAGCTCAGTAGTGTAGAGATGAAGCACTGATGGGTCAGCAGGTGGCATGCTGGGCCTGGAACCTTAAACAGAAAAAAATAGTGGGAAAATTGGTCACAAAAACAATGAGGGGTCAAGTCACATGGTACTCAAATGTCACTCCAAGCATGTTGTCTTTTGTGCTGAAGTGGGGAAACTACTCAGAAGTTTAGGACCAAAGATTTTGACTTAATTTGATAAGCTTCAACATCATGATTAACAGAGGTATGTCACATGCTTACCCTTTAATCTCCAGAACACAGTGCGTTCTGTTACCCTCAGATCACATCAACATTGTGCTGGAAGTCTAAACCAAAGCAGAAGGATAGAAAACAAAATGGACAATGTTTACAGGTGATATGATTGTTAGATATGTCTGTGCATGTTGAAAACAGCACTCTGCAGGATTATGAAAAGAAGGCTGCTGGAGCCTACTGCACATGGTGAAAATGTTCATTTATAAGAAAAATACAACAATGTAATTTGATTAGCCCTTAGAGCTTCAAGTTCTATATAGTAACAGTTGACACAAATTGAAAGAAGTCCACAGTCATCGTAGTTGATATTACAGTTTTCTCTGTGACTGATATATCAAGCCAACAAAAGACTGAGAGAGAAGAACATAGCAAGTGAGTGAAGTAGCATGCTGACACAGTAAATGCAGCATGCATATCTTTCTTCACACTGTGCCCTGCCTTTTTCTTAAGCACAGAATGGTATGTTATGAAAATCACCCAGCCTTATACTGTTCCATGTCTCAAAGCCCAACGGGTTTTAAAACAGACTGGTTTTAGAAAAATCCCCAAATGTTGTGTCTAGAGTAATCAAACTGCATAGGATATAGATACATACAGCATGTTTGGACAGTAAAGAAAATAAAACATGGAAAAAGATGATGTCATTAAAAGTTAAATCTATGCAAATCAAAAGAATGTCTTTTTTAGAATATGTAGGAAGGTGTAGAAGTTCCTTGCCTTGTTCTATGACCAAATACCTGACAAAACAAAACACTTAAGGGAAAGAGGGCTTATTTTGGGTATAGTCTGTCTTGGTGGGAAAAGCCTGCTGACAGCAGTGTGAAGCCTGATTTCCACTGTAGTCAGGAAGCAGAGAGTAGCAAGTGGGGCCAGAGTGTAAAACTTTGAAGTTTGACCTTAGTGGTCCTCTTCTCCAAAAAGGCTCCACTTCCTAAAGGTTCAACAAGCCTTCCAAAACAGCAGTACTAACTGAGGACCAACTGTTCAAACACATGAATCCTTGGAACATTTCACATTCAAACCACAACAGAATAATAGAATCATGAAGAGTATTTTATAATTATAAATTATAAAATCTACACTTTGAAAATTTAGATTGTCTCTGAAGGAGGAGAGGGAATTGAAGTGAACAGAAGTTGAAGTGAACAGAGTGTACTCTTCAACCCTGGAGCTTTTGAATTTTGTTACTTGGGTGGGACCTATGTGGACACTTGCTTAGTTAAGCACAACACAAACATACTACATAAATGAAAACAAAACACACATCAGCAAAAATTATGCAACTTGGGTAGGTTATATATTAAGTGGAAACAAAAATCAGAAGAGAAATTGTGAAAGAGTGCCAGTCTTTGTAATACTGCAAGAAGTGGATTTATCAAAAATGCTCTTAGATAATTTTTGAGTTATTTCCAGGTGATGTGACATCTCAGGAAGCAGGGAAACGTTTGGACTCCTTGGATGCATGAGAAGAAATTTGTATGGCATATACATATATAGTAAAATTATCCTCTACATAACTGGGAATGATGGTGCATATTCCCAGCACTCCTGTGTTGGTGTTATTTTTTGGTTTGTTTTGTTTTAGATATTTTATTGGATTCTACCTTAATCCCTTCTAACTCCCCAACACTAGGTAGGAGAGAAAGGTTTGAGGGAAAAGGGGATACAAACCACTATAGGCTACTTCCTGCTGATTAGGGGTGTTGGGTTCCTTAAGGCAAGTCCAATCTTTGTTGTCGGAATATCCAGACGTCTCACAAACTGGCAATCTAGCAATAACAAACACAGCAGAAGCCACAGCAACAGGCAGGGGCAGCAGCCATCATACCCTCTCAGGGCTTTTTCCATTTTAACCCTCTCTAGAGTCCCTAGAATTAAACTATCTGCAGCTGGCAAAAGTCACACCCCTGCTAGTGCATGAGGCAAATCATAATCACCTGCTGTGAAGCAGCCTCTTATCCCACACCTGGGATTAATAAACATTCACATGATATATATATTAACTGAGTTTTTAAAGAAGCCAAAGTTCTCACTGCACTCCTGAGATATGTAATCCACCCCATCCTCCCATCCCCTGTTACTTGATCTGAACTTATTTTAACAGAAAAAAAAATTTTTTTTTTGAGATAGGGTTTCTTCATGTAGCCCTGGCTGCCCTGGCATTCACTCTGAAGACCAAGATGGGCGCAAACTTGATGAAGACCACTGTCTCTGCCTCCCAAGTGCTGGGATTAAAGGTGTGCACCACCACCACCCAGCCACAGAAGAAATTTTAAAAGTAGGAAAATCAGAAGTTGACAATAAATAATGGCAATGATGTCATTGGGAGAATGGAAAATGGATGAGGAGTCCAGCAAAGAAGTACTGATAGAACTCTGGCTTCCTGAAAAAGGCAGTATATACCAGCTGTCATGGCAAGCTTTAGATGCCAGGTACTCCACATAACCCTGTCAAACACGTCTTTTCCCCTTGAGACAAGAATCTGTGGATTTGGGATGTTGAGGTAATATTATTATTATTAGACAGGACTTTGCTATTTAATCCAATTTAAACATGAACTCTTGATTCTCCTACCTCAGCTTCCTGAGTGCTGGGATAACCAGTGTACCATCACACCTGGCTTGCTTTAATTTTTCCAAAGTCTCACAAATGATTCTGAGGTGCAGTTAAGTATAAAATCCAGTATGCCCAGCTATGATGCCTGTGAACCACAAAAATGGCCAGCATCACACAATCAGGGTGCAGAAGCAGCACATGTAACCAGAAGCTCTGCAATTGGATGTAAGACAGTCTCAAAAAGAGAGAGCATGCCTGGTACCAGAAACCTAGCCAACTACCCAAGGATAGTGAAGTCATGGATCTTGGAAGATAACCTACAACCACCACTTTACTAAAAGAGCATAATCCCTAACTACATTATAAATGTTTTTCCATATACTCACATATAAATGTAGTTCTCACCCTCATCAAAGAGGCTTCAACCCTACACAACCACAGACAAAAATACCAAGAGTGGAAAGAAGAGTCTTCCCCAGGGATAAGCACACGAATTGGTTATCCAGTACTAAATGGCCAGCCTTGACAACATACTACAAGTAACATACAGACTAAGGCTATATTTAAGAATGCATATGTATGTGTGTATTTATTTGTGTGTACATGTGCATATGTGTGTATAACAAAAAGGCTATGAATTTGAAAGAGCAAGGAGGGGTATATGTGAGGGCTTGAAGGGAGGAGGAAAGGAAAGGTGAAAATTATGTAATTTTATTGTCTCAAAAAATAAAAAAAGTTTTAAGATATCAACATGTCTACAAAACTCCTGGGATTCTATAAGGTGGGTCTGAGAGTCTGCATGTCTCACAAGTTCTCCCCCATGACACTCTTAACAGACCACATTTTGAGGATCCAGATGTGAAAGAAATTGAATATACTTTGAACCTTGAGCTTGTGAAACAAAGCATATGTATTTCCTGGCAATGTGGGTCTCATAGAACTTCTGCTGTTGTGAGATGAGAGAACAAACACAAAACAGCCCAGCAGGACACAATGAGATTCCTTAGGGGTCACTGTAGAGACAGCATGGCCCCAGCCACATTTTGACCCTGGAAAATGTTTCCACAGTGTTCCAGCTGTTTTCCCCACCAGATTATGCCTTCTAGTGAGTCTTGATTCTTGTTCCCATCAAAAATATTTGAGGTGAAGGAATAAATTTAGCCAAGACTAACAAAATCTCTAAGGCGTCACCACTGTTCTCTGGTCCTCTGTTTCCATAACACGTGGCTGGGTCTTGCTTAACCTCCCACGATCAGCTGAGTGGTCATGGTGAGAAGCCAGAGTGTTTTCTAAATAAGCTTATTTCTGCATCTGTTTGAACTGACCTGAAAAATGTATTTGTTCCATTTGGGCCTTTCTGAGAAAACAATGTCCACTTTGTGTTGTGTACACCACCTAATTATTTCAGATTCCACAAGCATCAATTCACAGAAAACCATCCAGGTCACTTAACGCTCTCGACCCAGTTGTGTTTTGGAAATGGGTATATGGACAAAGGGACACACACTGTGCTGAATTTATCTCAGTTGAAGTCATCAGAAGCCCTAAATTTCTATCATGTTAATAAAAATTGACATTTATTATAGCATTTCCCCAGTTTGGGTTTTTGTTTTGTTTGTTTGTTTGTTTTAAGATTAAGGCCTCTTTGCTTTCAAACCTTACACTTGTTTGATTTTCTTTTCTCATCTTTGTCAATCTTAGCAGAAACAGGGCAAGAAACAGCCCAAGCCTTGACTGTCATCTCAGACCCAGTTCTCTGCTCACCACCTTGTCTTCAGTTCTGGCCAGCAGTTTTTTGTTTGTTTGTTTGTTTTTTGTTTTTTGTTTATTTTGTTTTTTGCTGTCATGGGGGCTGTCTGCCTCTTGTTAAATTTGTTGCATAATCTAAAGTGCTTGGAATTAAGTGTTCAGTGAAGAGTCAAAATTTGAAAAGTGAAAAATGTAGACCTTTTGAAAAAAGTAATATACTTTTCAAAAAGTATGCATTTTCCCCAAAATTCCATCAATAACATACAACTATTATATAAATGAATTCTATCTATCCTATCACTGTGTGTTCAAATATGAATGCTATAAAGATTAAGCTAAGCAATTCTCTGCAAGTAACTAGAGGGAAATCTAGAAAGAACAAAATGATCTCACAATGAAATAGTCAAATTCTAATCTGGCCTCAAACTTGGAATGCACTTCATTCCTCTGCCTCACAGAAGGCTGGGACTACAGGCATTCCATCACACTCAACCTCTTTTTGTATTTTGTACTGGTAATGAATTTTTTAACAATGTTTTTCCTTCACCAGACTATGTAACAATATGAACAACTTCAACTCTAAAGCAAATATGGGAATACTATTATACAAATACATATACATAAATTCATGTTTACCTATGTACATGCATATTCATATATGTGAGTTTTTATAACTATTGCATAGATCATTTATAAGATAGCTTGGTTTGTTTCATTTCTGTCCATGGAAATACTTGTGCTAATATGTATCTACCAGAACACAAGTACCACAAGGTAGCTAGCAGCATTCTTCATAACAGCACAAACTATAAATAACCCAGATATATATATCAACAGCAAAGAATATAAATGATTTATAATCGTGTAAGTATTACAGACTGGCAAAAAAAAAAAACTGTATCTATAATACCAATGTAAATGTGAGGCAGTAGTCAGATGCCAAAGAACAACCGTCTAAATTTTCCCATAACATGAAGTTTGAACATAAGCATGCTTTCAGGGATCTGTGCCCAGGTAAATGCATAGTAAAGTAGGGAAGGGTCATTAGAGGAGTCACTGTCAGGGAGAGGACTGGTATCTGAAAGGGAAAAGACAGGACAGGAAAGGGGTGCTGGCAACCCATTCCTGAGACAAAAGAAATCGTTCCTAGGTTAAGACATCTCACCTTTATTTAGAAATTAGTGTACACATAGTGTACCAGTCTGGGTACATGAGAATAGTGCCAGTGTGAGTATATGAAGAATCAAAAGAAGTTGAGGATACATTATAGTCCTGGCATGAGAGGAGGCTTAGCCAGAAAGAAAGGCATTCCCCTATCCTTCCCAAATAACAGAAGGAAAAAAGAATGGATATGTTACGTTTCTGGGTCTATATCCTTGTAATTTTGACCTAGGTGCAACTGCCACTCTCTTCATTTGTCGAAAGTAAGGGCATGCGTGGAGTGATGAACAGAAGCAACAAATGCAGGCCACACAGTTAGATAAAGAATTGGTAACTGGCAGTCCTGAGAGGTTTTAAAATGTTAGTGGGCCTTGAGAATATGTGTAAGCAGAGAAAGGGAAGTAATGCCTGAAGAGAGAGAGAGGTGATTTAGTTGCTGAAGTCCAAGGAGTGAGAACCCATGCAGAAGATAACCAGGAAGGAAAGTGAATTTCAGACTTAAAATCCCCCTTTAGCTATCTATAGAATTATTAGGACCTTTGTTATCAGTGGGATAAGAGATGTGAGAAGAAAGGATTGAGGCACACAGAGAAGATATGACCCAGGGCCACAGGTCAACACCTCAACCAGAGATTATTAAAGGAGCAAGGCCCTGCTGACATCTCACACCTGTGCTGGCCACATATGCAGCCACAGCCTTGTAAAACTTTTCCAGAAGCTCCTAACAGCAGCCCAAGGGTTCAGAATGCTTGGGGTTTAGATTGCACAAGAATTAAAAACACACACACACACACAAACAAAACAAAACAAAACAAAACAAAAAACAGAAAGGATGGGGGAAAAGTAGGTGGAACCAAGATGTGTGTCCAGGCAGAAAGAGAAACTTTAGAAAAGTAGGGAGGGCCAGAGTCAGACTTGGTGAGGCATAGAGCAGAATCTGGAGTCCATGATATAGAAAGGCAGAAAACAGGGTCCCAGGTCTAAATGAGAGCACAGGAATTTCCCATCCTGCAGTGAGAGTCACCTTAGACACACAGCCTTGGAGAAACCTGAGGTGCCTCAGTCAGCACCCAAAGAGGGAAGAGAGGGAAGAAAAAAGTCATATCCTCTCCTGAGGAAAAGAGTGTAGCATACAACATACTACCCTATCCCACACAGCTGCCTACAGAAAGCGGGATGCTTCATAGCAGGTATCATTGAACTTCCACATCAGGACTACCTAGTGGAAGTTGTCTAACGATGAGCATGTTCTGTGTCTAGTCCTCACACAGAAGCCACCAGCCATAAATGTCTAAATGATAATCATAGTAGGCAGCAAATTCCAGTTTCTCTCTTTACAAAAATGGCTTAGCTGCAAGTTAGTGGAGACCTTAACACTTGGCAAGTTAAGCACCACACAGAGATGCAATATACACAAGTCATGGCAGTAGGCTACTTCTGGTCACAATATCAAAATCCTGGAGATTTTAGAACTCTGTGGGCAGTTTCTGAAAAAGGTACCTAGTATGAGACACCTGTCCCTGGAATTACAGAAGCAGGAGAACCTATTTAAAATTGTTAGTATTTATCTTAAAACACATGCAAAAAACACTAGCTTCATATGCAAGGTAGTATCATAAATCTTTATTTTTTAACTTTAAAAATATTTAATATGCATGTGTATGTTCCTGAGTGGTAGGAGCCCTCAGAAGTCAGAAGAGTGTCATATCCCCTGTTAAAGGAATTACAGACAGTTGTGAACCACCATGTGGGTTTTGGGAATTGACCCAGGCCCTCTGCAAGAGTAATAAGTGAACTTGACCACTGAGCCAGCTCTTAATGCCCCAAGCCCTGCAGAGCTGCATTTGTTTTGAAGAGTGTGTTGTATGCACCCCTTCTGGACTGTGCCTGATACTATGTTCTATTCATCCTCAGAAGGTAGATTTTCCACCTGCAGCAAAATGCTGAGTATTTTTATACTTAAACTGTTTTCTAGAACCCAGGTATGCAAGGTCAAATTCCTCAGAACTCAATTATAAAAACCCTCAAAGCTAAGGAGTTTGGACTTTGTGGGGAACTGAAAGCTCTAGATGGTAGTTAGGTAACAATGGAAATCAGAATGAGCAAATGATTGAAAGCTATGCCACCATCATAAGTGATAGGGCAAGAATATAGAATTCTGGGACACACTTAGTGGCCCATACCCATGTACTCAGTCAGGCCATGTCCCCTTCTTTTTTTCCAAAACACGGATAACAAGGACTGCAAGCCTTTGTGTCCTGATTGTGAAGGTACAATCTGAAGAAAGGGTTCTTCCATAAACCAGAGTAGGCTCCCCTGAGTACTAAAACTTGTCTGAAAACTGCTATTGGGGCTCCAAACACCCCAAAGAGGAACACCTCAAAGAACTGAGCTTGCTCTACTGCCCAATCCTTTGTACATGGGACATATATAGGAATTTTGAGAACTTGTTTTTATTAAATACATTTATTGTTGAGGACTAAGTGATTGTATAAATTATCTAAATAGAATTAATACTTAGAAACCATTTCCAATCATTTATTGCTCTTTACTATTAGCTAGGCTCTTTAGGCTACCTATATCATTGCACATGCATGGTGAGAATGCCAACCCCAGTGATAACATATTGGAAGCTCAAAATGGCCAAAAGTTAAGGTATTTACCCCACAGAAACTAACAAACATGAGAGGTATTTTTTCTGCAGAAAGTGCATAAACATGTGTTAGTCTACCATCAGTGTCCACACACTCCATTACTCTCTCCATGTGGAAATTCCCCACCACCACAGTCTTTGTGACTGTATCAGCCATCACTCAGTGGATCTTGTCAGATTAGAGTTACAGGATGGCATGGTGAACTATTTGTTTACTTGGCCTGAGTGATTCTTTATGCTACATACACCAAAGAGAACAGAGAGACAGATTCTCACACTCTGAACCTTACATATTGGGCTAGCTTCACAAGGCAGGTGAGACCAGATACTGGTCTGGTTCCTGGAGTAGGGAATAAAAAGTCACTGCCTTAATAAAAAAAATCACTGCCTTAATCGAATGAACAAATTCTCCATGTCAATTCATATTTCTGGTGGCTGGTAACCGTTCTGAGTATTTTTTTCTGAGGTGTCCAGTTTCCAAATGTCACCGTGTAGCCAACAACTATGTAGAAAAGCCAACTTATGATTCCAAAAATATTTAAGTACATAGCTGGAAGCAGCAAACTATTGTCCAAAGTACTCACCACCATAATTATAGGCAGACCCTATACCAAGTCTGCTAGGGATGGTAGGACGGTTCATTTGGTAAACAGTCTGCATAGAGGCATGAAGATCTCTAGCCCCCACATAAAAGCCAGGGACAGGGGCACGTGACTGTTTCTCAAAATACTGAGAGGAAGGAGAATTTGGAAACAGGAGGGTCCCTGCGTGCATTGAGCAGCCAGCCTAACAGAATCAGTGAGATCCAGGATCAGTGAAAGGGCCTCAGGAGGCAGTAACTGTTCATTGCTGAGACTTGCTTTGCTAAGGAGTTGAAAGCTCAAACATACCTTCATGACCTTGGAGTCAATAAAGAAGAGGTTGGGCTTTTGTTGTTACTGTTGGTTTGGGGGTTTGTTTGATTGTTTTGTTTTGCTTTGCTTTGTTTGTTTTGTCTATGTAGTCCTGACTGTCCTGGACTCAACTATGCAAACCAGGCTGTCTTTGAACTCACAGAGATCCTCCAGCCTCTCAAGTGCTAGAATTAAAGGCCACCACTCCTGGCAGGAAAAGGTTGTTTAAAATAAGACAAGGGAAGAAAAAAAAAAAAACATAAAGAGACCTTTTTTCTTTTTTTTTTTTTTTCAACTTTTATTAGATATTTTCTTCATTTACATTTCAAGTGTTATCCAGAAAGTTCCCTATACCCTCCCCCCTCCCGGAGACCTTTTTTCTAAAAAAAAAAGTTAATAGATTTGTTTGTTGATTATGTGTGTGTGTGTGTGTGTGTGTGTGTGTGTGTGTGTGTGTTTGAAGTTTTGGATCTTTTGTGCATTGTGAAAAGAGGGCATCAGACCTCCTAGAGCTGAAGTTATAGGTATGGTGAGCTAACAATGTAAGTGCTAGAAACTGAACTATGATCCTCCAGTCTACTTGGATTGTTTGTTTTGTTTTATTTGAAATAAATATGGTCTCCTATAATAGGCTGGCCTTGAACTTGCTATGTAGCTGGGGATAACCTTGAACTCTTTTTTTTTTTTTTTTTTTTTTTTTGGTTTTTCGAGACAGGGTTTCTCTGTGTAGCCCTGGCTGTCTTGGAACTCACTTTGTAGACCAGGCTGGCCTTGAACTCAGAAATCCACCTGCCTCTGACCCCAAGTCAGATTACAGATATACACCACCATACATACCCAGTTTATAGAAAGCTAGGAACTGAGCACAGAGTCTCATGCATGTTAGGCAAGTACTCTACCCACTAAGCTACATGCCTCTCCTGCCCAAACTCTACTTTCTTGAAGTTAAGAATTCTCTTCATTAGAAGATACTTAGGATGTGAAGCTTGGTATATAAAGCAGACACAGCCCATAGCCAGAGCAGGGATACAAAGGCAAATCAGTAGAAAAAGAAACTGACCAAAGGTTGGGCAGAAATTTCAGATGGTAGCCAACTTGTCAATTGTCAGGGAAGTCAAAAGGTAAATTGAACCATCAGCACAAAGTCAAAAATCTAGACAGAACTTTAAAAACAGAATGGCAGTGCCAGTGAGATGGTATTCTCACTTGCTCTGACCTCTGACCTCCACTCACACCATGGCACCTGGTCCCAATAAATGCTTGTTTTATTTTGTTTTGTTAAAACAAAAACAGTCTGTGGAATAACAGTAAAGATGCAGAGCTGGATTAATGAGAGTGCAAGCTGATACTCTTTGATGATTAATGAGAATTCAAGCTGATACTCTTTGATGCCACACATAGTCTCAAAGTTCCTAATAGTCCATCTACCTGTCATGTTATAATGTTCACTTTGGTTCTGTTCATAGTAGCCACAAACTGGACAACACAAATGTCCACCAACAAGACTGGGACTAGACATGGGAGGATTCAGGAAATATATATATTTAGTGTATATATATATATATATATATATATATATATATATATGTGTGTGTGTGTGTGTGTGTGTGTGTGTGTGTGTGTGTATACTAAAGCTTAAGAATCTAGAGTTCCTTCCACTGTGTTGTGACTTTGCTTTCTTTACTGTTTTAAGGTTAAAAGTCCTAGGATAGGTTGGGGCAGATTTTTTTTCTATTACAGATGAAACAGAGTCAAAGATGTTAAATGACTTGCCAAGTCACAGAATTTAGTCTGTGGTGGAATATAGACACAAACAACAGATCCTACATCACTGTACCAAACTTTACTGAGTTAGGTTCATTTATATCTTCTTGTTGGACTGGCAAAAGCATGAGAAATCTTGGGTTTCCACCTGGCCTAGGGAATGAGAATCTCTAACTCCCATTGGCCTCAAGGCAGTTGTTCAAAACCTGATTCTGCCCACACTACAGGTGCAGGCAAGGGCCCGTAGATGGAGACCCTTAGGTTTCCCATGTGTGTTAGGATCAAACTCAGGGTCTCAGAAGTGCTAGGGGAGTGCTCTGCGGCTGAATCTCCACACCCACCCTCTCCGTGCAAAAGTCATTTCTCCTCTGGGAAGTCCTGGATCCCTGTCTGTCTCTAGGACTTCTCTCTCTGCTTTACCTAAATTGCTCCTGCATCACCGACTTGGGTGAACTAGGTGATATGAATTAAATGAAATTACCCCAGTGAGTCAAAAGAAGTTAAGAAGTCACCCCGTGGTATTTAAACGTTCCCGCCACCTGAATGTGAGCCCTGGAAGGGTGGGGGTGCTGTGTTTTCCCGTTGCACAGCAGTGCCAGGCATATAGTATTGTCATCGATTAATCAGTAAGAAGTTGAGGAAACATGATCCTTTCCCCGAGCTCTGAAGTCCACACACAGGGCCAAGGAGGGGCGCCTTCCCCGCCGAGGCTAGGCAGGGTGGGGCTCACCGTTCCCCACTTACCGGCCTCGCCCCTCGCGCGCGTTAATGAGATTAGCAATTAAAAGGCGGGCGAGCGGCGGCCAGAGACCAGGCCGGGACGAGGAGCAGCGTGCGCAGGACATGGAGAAGGCACGGCCTCAATGGGGCAATCCGCTGCAGTTCGTGTTCGCCTGTATCTCCTACGCCGTGGGTTTGGGCAACGTGTGGCGCTTCCCCTACCTGTGCCAGATGTACGGCGGAGGTGAGTGTGCACAAGCGGGACCCATCGAGTGCCTGGACACCAAGCGGCGGTAGCATTCGGTCCCGCGAGCCTCAGCTCGGGGTGGCGTTCTGTCCCGAACACCCCAGCTTGGCAAAGTGTTTGGTCCCATGCGCTTCAAGGGCGAGTGGCCCCAATAACAGAGAACGCCGCGGCACGGGGACTTTCGCCCTAAGAAACTGACCCTCGCGGTCCTGAGTCCGAACTGTGGTTCCAGCAGGTGCAGGGCAGCGGCCGGCCGGGAACCTGCTGTCCCGGATGGATAGGTGCGTTGCCCCTCTACAGAGGTGTAAAAGAGAGCAGTAAATTGTTTAACAGGAACTTGTCATGCAACTTGCAGTTCCGATTTTTTTTTTTTTTTTTTTTGGTTTTTCGAGAAATTTAAGTTCCCGACCGCAAGTTGAAACACAAGTCAAAAGGATCGTGAGCGATTTCTTTTACTTTTTCTTAATAAAAAGGATTGGTTTGTAGATGTGAAGACTTAGTTTGGGCTTGGAATCACAAGAGGGAAAAACTAATAATCCCATGCCCAGAGAATTTGTTTCTTGGTTCTGCTGTTTTGTTTTTATAAATGTTTCCTCTGTCCTAGGGGAGAAACTGGGGGTGAGGGGTGGGACAAACACCTCACCCTGCACTCGCTAAAGCAGGAAAAAGAGCTGAGAACTCTGGGACTGGGACTTTCCGAAGTCCAAGTATCATTCTGGGGTCAGTATGGCATGAGGAAGTAAGTCTCAGCATAAAAACCTCCGTCTTCAATTCCATTTTCTAAAACCTCATCTAAAGGAAAAAGCAGCATACTAACAGAGACAGAAAATAACATGGCTACCGTCTTTTATAAGATCAAAATGTGAGAAACTTGCTAAGCCCTTCTGAAAAAAATATTGGTTCAGTAAGTTGTGGAACATCCACCCAGGGACACCAATGACACCCTTGGCAGCCATAAAGGTAAAGTTTTAATAAAATTTTATCTTAATAGTTTTATCATGTGATAAGTGGAGGCAGGTGAAGTCAGATTCAAAAATGTTCATTACATTTTTAAGCAGTTGTGCTTAAAACCATTCAGAGTAAAGGAGAATGAAAAAAATATTTTAAAGTGTTATCAATAGTTTTCTGGGTGGCTCTTATTTACACATAACAGCATGTTTGTGTATACATGGGAGGAGAGCTCTAATAGCATGTGTGTGTGAGGGGGGCAGAGAAAGCTAATCAGCACATTATTTCTTCGATATCAGGACAGTGAAAAACATTAGTGTATTACAAAATTTAACTTGTTTAAGAAAATCTAACCCTCCCTCCCTCCTCCTGTCACTCCAGCCAGATCAAAATCAATTCAACAAAAGGTTACTCTATAGATTTAAAGAAGGAAACAGTGCATTCTTAATTCTCTGGTTTATTTTAATTTGAGGGCGTATGCTTCTAATGTTTCATAACTTACTTTAGAAAGAATTATTTGTCAGAGGCAGATTTTCACATCTTTGTGTGCTCAGTACATCTGTCTCAATACCTTCTTTATCCTGGTCCATAGCTCCCAACCACCAGGCCAGGTAAACCACACTGTCACATGACTGCTTAATCCCTTGTTTATAAGGGCACCATCACCTGAACAGTCTTCAGGTAGCACAAGTGATGCTAAATGGTTTTGAAGTTGAATATGTACAAGGAGACCTTCAAGATAATTGGAAGAAGAAACCAAATGAAATCCTGGGCTTGGTACAGTTGTATAGCTGGACAGACAGGACCTGTAGCTGGACAGACAGGACCTGGAACTGAGGGTGGAATAGCTGAGAGGGGGTATTTGCAGGTTAGACAGAGAGTAAATGTGTCCAAAACAAAAACCAAATTGTTTGTCCTGGCACAGTATATATTTGGCCTTCTCTTAGTTGGTATTTCCACTTCTTTCTATGCAGTTCATCTTCAGGCCAGTTCCTAAGCTCTTGCCTGCTTCAACTACCCACAGGTTAGATATCCAAGTACCAACAGGTTAGATGATATCCAACTACCCACTAGGCTGCCCCTCCCTGCCTTGTGCTGCTCTTTACTTGGAGAACTTCCATGCTCCCCTCCCCTGCTGGTCTTTGTGACTCTCCTTGCCTGTGAAGTCAAATGAGCACCTGGTCACAAACACTGGGAGCTTTAGAATTTTTCTCTCACCCTGCTCATCCAATCTTCCAGTGAAGCCAGAGGAAGTGCCCCATAAAATCTTACTGAGTGAATAAGCAAGACCTACAGTAAAAAGCTATAAGTTCAGGCTGAGAAGATGGCTCAGTGGGAAGAGCAGTTGCAGTGTAACCATGAGGATCAAAGTTTAGATACCCAGAACCAGCCCAGGGAAATATCTGGCAGATGTAAGCATCTACACACAGAAAGCAGAGACAGGATCCTTAGAACGAGCTGGGTAGGGTAGACTGCCCATCAGCAAACTCTTGAGTTCAACTGAGAGGCCTTACTTCAGTAAATAAAGTGGAGACTGAAAAAACAAGATGTCCACCATCAAATTTAGACTTCCACTAATACACGTGCACATGTGCACATGTGAACACACAGAGTCAACAATGAGGGATGCTGGTGGCACTTCCACTCACTCTGGATCCATAGTAACAACAAGTTATTAATATCACCCCAAACCTAGGTGATCTGAAATCATTCTTAGCTTCCATAGAGCTACAAGAGAAAAACTTTAGAGCAGTGAGCATTTTGTTGATAAACTGCCAAATACCTCACAGAATCAAACAGATTAGGATCCTTTCTGAGGGGTTCTGCTGTGACTGCTCCCTTCAGCCAGCCCTGAACAAAGAATGTCAGTTCTGAAGTTTATGTCCCAGGTGTCACCCTTCTCTGCACAGCTCCACCTCCCACCCCAACCCCTGCACCAAAGACAAAACATAAAACCAAACCCGAAGTCTAAGGTGTTAATTCCTTCTGGGATGCAAATGTGCTGAATACCACAATGTGAGAAAACATACACCCACCAGCAGCTTATATAAATGTGTGTGTGTGTGTGTCTGTGTGTACGTGTGTGTGTCTGTACCTGTGTATGTATGTGTATCTGTGTGTACCTGTGTGTGTGTCTGTACCTGTGTGTGTATGTGTGTGTGTCTGTGTGTACCTGTGTATGTACCTGTGTACCTGTGTGTGTGTATGTGTATCTGTGTGTACCTGTGTGTGTGTGTCTGTACCTGTGTGTGTGTGTCTGTGTGTGCCTGTGTGTGTGTGTCTGTACCTGTGTGTGTATGTGTGTCTGTGTGTACCTGTGTGTGTGTGTATGTGTGTGTGTTATTCAGATGCATGTAAAATGCATGGAAGGAAGAAAGAGCAGTTGTGTGGCTGAAGGAAATATGGATTATGGGTTTCCACCTTCTTGTTATTTTCTAGATGATATAGGGGAAATCAGAGGGACCTGACTCTTTAGAGGGCAATGTTATTCTCAAGGGTTAGTGCTCCATTCCTCTTCAAAACCCTCATTTCCCTCTGGAACAGGAAGTGAGTTCTTTTAGCCCCCTTTAATTCTACTAAGCCTAGTTGCTCAAAATGTTACATCTCAAATGGATTACCCTCAGAGTTCTGAGATCTGACATTTTTAAAACAGCTCCATTGAGACTAATACTGCCAGTCTATAGACCATACTGCGGAAGAAGGGTCAGGGTTGTTCAAATGTCCCCATTATATCTGCTGCTGGGGCTTAGCCTGCCATACTGAATTCCAAGTCATAGCATTTGCTTTCCATCCTGGTATAAATGTTCCCACTGTAGCTGGCTCCAGAATGCCACATACTCCCAGGGTGCAAGCCTGGGAAGAGGTGAGCTGGGTGAGCTGCTCTGGGAGGGCCTTTACACCACTGGAGTCAGGTCTGTGGTGACCATAGCTCAAACCAGCATCCAGCCTGGGCATGGTACATAACAAAGTGCCCAGGAATGGACAGGAAATTGCCCTACAATGTTCACTTAGGGTGTGTGCATGCATATTTAGGCTATGTCTTGTGCTGTTTCTATAGTTCTGGGTAGAACAGAACCTAAGTGTCTGAGGTCAGGCATTAAGCCTCTAGTTAGCATATATAATTTCCAAAATGAGCTTCTAGGTGCTAAGTCCTACATTATGGTCTGGGTCATAGAGGACCCTCAGCTTCTCTTGCCCTGTGTCTCCAGCATCAGTCACAACTTATTGCACTGGGCTTCTGGCACGTCAGTCAATCATGCTGTAGAGCATGTTCTACAGATGGTCAAGTCAGTCTTCACAACACTCCTAGGGTTGGCCCTGTTTGTTACAGATGGAAAACATACCCAGAAAAGCATAGGTAACTTCAGGAGGAGTCACAAGCCCTGTCTCCAAGTGGGACTCGTTCTATAGATCTCTATGGCTTCTGTAAAAAGGCAAGACTTCCTTTTGTGGTACTCTCAGATGGGGCTTCAGATGAACATTGGATGGAATCTGGCCAAGAGTTTGGGTGTCTTCTGGGTCCTCTTTTAAAGATCCCATATCCCTTTTGTTCCAGCCCCTTCCCTTTTCTGCTTTTCTCTGAGTACACACTACAATCAATGTCTGATGTCCTCCCTCTACTCTGTGTACTTCCTGTCCTCATTGTCCCCTGGAAACCTTTTCCTCCCCTAATCAAAAATTCCCATGCAGCCCTCCTAGGCACTTAGGCTAAGCCATCCCTCCTCTGTGGTGACAGGTCTCACCTATGATGGAGTGGATAAATGTAAAGGCTCAGAATCCATGTATTGGTAGAAATCTTCCATTCACCTTCTTGATAGAATCATCAGTAACTGTAAAAACAAAAAAATACATATGCATGTGTTCTCAGTGTCCTACCCATAGAAGTCCTGACTGAATTGGTCTAGATTTGAACCTAGAGAGTTTTAAAACCTCTATAGGTGATTCTTTGCAGCCTGTAATCACAGTCGTATATTTTGTTCTAAGCAATGAGGGTCATTCCATAAATGTGCGTTGATTATCAGCCACAAGGTAGGACTTGTATTGTGGGGAGCTAGCAGAGATGAAGACTACACTGGTGCAGGAAGGGGCAAATGTATAAGCATCCTATGCACAGAGCAGGTGGGGCTGTTTACTGAAAAACACTGAAAACAGACTTGATGTATGGTGGAGTCTAGGAAGCCTCTAGCAATGACATCATTAAATGAGCACATCAGATAAGGTTGACGGTAAAATACTCCAAGCAGAGTAAACTGTACAAAAGGCACAGAGAACATGCTTTTGAGGGGAATGGACAGAAACTCTGGTGACTGTGATACATGAAGCAGAGACCTAGGCAATGATAGGAGAGGTGAGAGGAGGTAAAGAAGCAGCCAGTATGTCCTCAAGGACCTTGGGTCACAACCTGAAGATCTTCACTTTTTACTCTTTCGGGCAAGGCCAGAGCTAAGTGGGAGAGAGGCACGGTCATCACTATGAAGCCCAGCAGGATGATGGCCAGGGATATAATGGCGAGTGGGTGAAAGGAGGGTGTTACCAGATAGCTCTAGAGAAAGGCCTAGAAGAGAAATTCTGGAAGCTTTAGATCCAGGTGGTCAGGGAGAATAAGGGTTTCAATTTTCCTCACCTGTGCTTCTGCTCTTTGTTTCTAAAACACAGACCTGGTTCCACCCCCAGTGGGAACTTCTAGAATAAAGTGAGACAGGGTGAAGAAAGAAAATAAAGTAGTAGGATGGGGTCCTTCATTGAGCAGAACAGTGGATCTTCAAGTGGTCCCCAGCACAACAAGCTGCAGGGTAATCTAGGATATGCTTCTTAGATGAAGAAAGGACATGCCTCAAGAAGGACATGAGCTAAATGGACATTTGCTTGCTTGCTCTGGGTTTTGTAGAGGACAAAGGTAAATGGAGGGAGACCAAGAATCTGAGAACATGACTTTCCGTAAGTTACCTTCTCCCTCTCCCTCTCCCTCTCCCTCTCCCTCTCCCTCTCCCTCTCTGTAGAATCTCTACATATCATAGACTGGTCTTGAACTCAGAATTTCTCTGCCTCAGCTACCTGAGTGCTGTTTATTCATCCTGCCTAGCTAGGTGCTGCGTGTTTGTGTCCGTCTGTCTGTACGTGATAGGGTACACTCATATATGCCAATGCATGTGTACAGAGGTCAAGTGTAAAGGTCAGAGGACAATGTTCAGGAGCTGGTTCTCTCTTTCCTTCATGTGGTTCTGGAAACTGAACTCAAGTCGTCAGGTTTGGAAACAAGAACCTTTATTCACTAAGCCACTTTGCTGGCCTCTTAGGATAGGTCAATTTTAAAAGCAAAACATCAAATGATATATAAAATGTGGTTCTAATTTTTTAAATAAAAATAGAAACAGAGTTATTATCTGGGTGGTAGAATCTTAGGGTTTTGTTTTGGTTTTTTGCTTTGTTTTGTTTTGTTTTTGTATTAAGGATTCAACCCAAGGCCTCATTCATATTAGGTACTAAGCCACATCTCTACACCCTGATTCTGTATTGTATTCTTCATATATTTCTCTATTTTCTAGAATTTCTACTCATACAATAGGTTATTCTGGAGCATGCAATTACTTATCTGTATAACTATCATAGCAGTATCCTATCTGCTGAACCCAAGAATCTCATTGGAAGGTTCTTTTCTGTGTGACATTTATTATCCATAGGGCCAAGTCCTTAGATTATGTTCTATCTCTTTGAGACAGAGAAAGAGAGAGAGAAAGAGAGAGACAGAGAGAGAGGAAGAAGAAGAGGAGAGAAGGAAGAAGGGAAGAAACAATAAGAGGGAGGAAACTATTGTAATTATTTTCAAAGCCATGTTATATTTTTAAAAATAGCTCAAAATCACTATAGCTCAAAAGGCTCTATATCACTTCGTTAGAGGTAGCAACACATTTAACCATTTTCCAGCTGTGGAACCCAATTGCTTCAAAGTTTGACACTTTTATTATTGAGTAGTCATAATCTTTTAGTGGGAAGAGTTGGATCCATTTTATAATCATTATCAGACTATATTTGCTATTATTTTAAATCATGTTTATTGCTATCTTCCTGTTTGTTGCATTTTGATCTCTTATAAAATATATTTGCTTTTTTCTCACAAATGATTACAAGTTTAATTCTAATTTTACTCTACTAATAGTTAATTCAAATTTTTGGAAAAATATCTCCTCCATCAGTTTCAAAAATTAAATGTTATTTTTGATATAATCCTGGGGAATTGAAAATTTTAACACATTGGCATTCTATTTTATGTCATTAGCACCAAGTGAGTAATTTGTAAAGCACAGGTATGCATTTAGCTCATGAATCTAAGGGCTGAATGTCCAAAGAGTGTGAGGCCTGTATAGGGCACTTTTCTCATTGCTCTGACAATACCTGACAAAGACAACTTAAGGAAAGAAGAGTTCATTTGGCTCACAGCTTTAGGTTACAATCTGTCCTGGCAGAGAGCACATGAAGCTGCTGTTTTCCCTACTACCACCACCACTACCACATCTGCTTACATGTCACACACACTCACACTCATGCACATACACATGCATACTTACACAGACACAGATGTACACACGTACACACATGCATACATATACAGACACATGTACACACACATGCACACACATGTACACACATGCACTCACACACACAGACACATATGCACATGCACACACACACATATACATGTATACACATGTGCACACACACAGACACACACATGTTGGGGGATGCATGTTCACATGTTATCTACACCTATATGTAAAGATCAGAAGTTACAACTGTCTCCCTCGATTACTCACCTTATTTTTTTATAGTTAGTTAGTTAGGTTTTTTTTGATACAGAGTTTCTCTGTATAGCCCTGACTGTCCTAGAAATCACTCTGTAGACCAGGCCAACCTCAAACTCAGTAATCCACCTGCCTCTGCCTCCCAAGTGCTGGAATTAAAGGCATGCACCACCACTGCCCAGCTATTTTTTAATTTTTAAAAACATTTATTTCAACTTTATGCTGTGTGCCTCTGTACCACATACATGCCTGGTGCCCATGAAGGACAGAAGAGGGTGTGGGTCCCCTGGAACAGAACTTACAAATAGTTGTTAGCCACCATGTGAGTGCTGGGAATTGAACCCATGTCTTCTGCAAGAACAAAAAGTGCTCTTAACCACTGAGTCACATCTCTGACCCATCTACCTTATTTTTTGAGGCTGAGCTTACAGAACCAGCTCTGTCAGACTTGCTGGCCAGCAAGCCCCAAGGATTTACTGTCTCCTGTTTCAGTCTCCTCAGTGCTGGGATGGAAGGCATACTCAGCTTTTCCTGTGGGTGTTGGGGATTGAAACTCAGATCTTCACATTCATAGGACAAGTGCTTCACTGACTAAATGATCTCCTCAACCCCTTATTCTCCTTTTTATTCAGTCCAGTCCACTAGCCCATATGTAAGGTAGATATTCGCTTCTCAATTTTTTGTGTTTTTTCCAGAAACAGCCTCGCTGACACATGCAGAGGTATATTCCTACAATGATTCTAAATCTAGTCAAGTTAACAATGAAGGTGAACCTGCTTAACCAGCGTAGTACAGTCTGCTCAGCATCTGGTGAGGTACAATGCTGTATCATAACATGACAACCCTACGTGTTTAAACAGAGCAACTCTGCCTAGAAAAACCTGCTTTTATTTCAAAGCCACTCCCTCTATATTCCATTAATTCATTATTGCAGAGCCCAAAGATTCAATCATCTCTCATAGTCCCACGCCCACATACCATTACCATATGAATTAAGGACTTGAGTTTCCAATGAGTGGCCCTTGAAGGACACATTCAAACCACAGAGTATTTTTGCTTCTTACTCCTTTCCTTACCCCATTACTTAGCACATTTTAAAAATGTAATCTGGGACTTCATATATGTAACGATGATTTTACTGTTAATATCATGTTTCTGGGGCTGGAGAGGTGGCTCAGTGGTTAAGAGCACTGACTGTTCTTCCAGAGGTCCTGAGTTCAATTCCCAGCAACTCCATGATGGCTCACAACCATCTGTAATGGGATCCAGTGCCCTTTTCTGGTGGGCATGAAGACAGCTACAGTATACTCATAAAAATAAATAAATATCAACAATATGAACTAACCAGTACCCTCCAGAACTGTGTCTCTAGTTGCATATGTAGCAGAGGATGGCCTAATAAGCCATCAATGGGAGGAAAGGCCCTAGGTCTTGTAAAGATCATATGCCCCAGTACAGGGGAATGCCAGGGCCAGGAGGCAGGAGTATGTGGGTTGGGGAGCAGGGTGGGGAGAGGGTATAGGGGGCTTTCAGGATAGCATTTGAAATGTAAATGAAGAAAATATCTAATAAAAAAATCATGTCAGCCGGGCGTGGTGGCGCACACCTTTTTTTTTTTAATTTTTCTTTTCTCTTTATTAGATATTTTCTTCATTTACATTTCACATGTTATCCAGAAATTTTCCCTTACCCTCCCGCGTCCCCGCCCTGCTCCCCTACCCACCTCCTCCCACGTAATGGCCCTGGCATTCCCCTGTTCTGGGGCATATAGAGTCTGTATGACCAAAGGGCCTCTCCTCCCAATGATGGCCAACTAGGCCATCTT